>JAQIXP010004028.1:0-12115 GCA_034700285.1 Proteroiulus fuscus
TGTTGGCAGCAACCATTTGCCAACGCTGTAAAATGTTCGTTAGCCAACTTATTTTATACTGTTGGCAGCAACCATTTTCCAACGTTGTAAAAATGTTCGTTAGCCAACTTATTTTATACTGTTGGCAGCAACCATTTGCCAACGCTGTAAAATGTTCGTTAGCCAACTTATTTTATACTGTTGGCAGCAACCATTTGCCAACGTTGTAAAAATGTTTGTTAGCCAACTTATTTTATACTGTTGGCAGCAACCATTTGCCAACGTTGTAAAAATGTTCGTTAGCCAACTTATTTTATACTGTTGGCAGCAACCATTTGCCTACGTTGTAAAAATGTTCATTAGCCAACTTATTTTATAGTGTAGGGCCAACGAAAGCATTGTTGGCATGCCAACATTTATTTAACGTTGGCCCAACAATTTTGTTACTTGGCTCCCTTGATATACTCATATACTTGCCTGGCTGGTCGACTCTTGTCCATCCGACATAACCAGCTTAGGTACTTGAGCTTATTAGAGGCTAATCTGGCTCTAAAGCTAGACCAACCCATTTCACCTTGAATAGCTTCATTTGCTGTGTAGGTATTTGCACCATGCACAAGGCTTCCCAATCTTCGTTGCTGTATATTCAGTTTATTCTAAAGGTCTTTAGGCAGACACATGACATCAGAAGCATAGGTCAATGCTGGAACACCAAGACCCTTCCATAGACCACTGACAACTTTATATCTGGAGTAGGATTGGAAGGCCACCCGCCCCACTAGACCAGCTATCCTACAGCTCCAGAGCTCCAGCCTGGGGAACATCAAACTATAGGGCAGTTTTGCACCAGTTAGAGTGATACCCAGGTAGTCATATTGCTGGACAATTTCCAAGGTTTGGGATTGAAGAATCCAAACATGAGGTGTTGCGGGATCAGCCTTTGCAATTAGTATTTTGGATTTCTCCAAACTAAACATTAATCCAAAGTCCCGGCCATAAGTAGTACAGATATCCAGCATGTCCTGCAGTTCCTTAGGGTCCTCCAAGATTAAAACAATAACATCAGCAAACAACAGACCAAGGATCCTGTTTTTTTCCAATTTTGTAGCCAACACCAGATGTTTCCAACCAATTAGCGAGTTCGTTAATGTAGGTATGTCAGAAACAAAGTAGGAGACATGGTGCAGCCCTGTCAAACACCCTTGGTAGCATGTACACATTCAAATTTGAAGTCCTCCAAGTGGATGTTATAGACTGTCTTGATAGTTTTTGGACCAGTTCTATGGTTGCTGCACTAGCCCCACAGGCTGCCAGTTGCATCCACAGCCTGTCCCTATGTGCATTATCAAAGGCTCCCTTAATATCTAAGACACAGGTATAGTGTCTTCTTCCGGTGTGCAATTTCTATCAGCTGCATAAGGACAAAAAGGTTGTCACTAATATGCCAATTTAATGGTGCCCCATGAGTTTCTATCTCAACCTGTAGCCATTGCTTCACAAGCCCAGCAAATACCTTGTACATGCAGCTTCCAATTGCAATTATCCTGCAGCTGTTCAAATCATTCTTGTTTATCCCCTTGCCTATAAAGATGAGTTGAACTCTAGTTATATTCCAGTCATTTGGGATATTGGCTTGAAGGCATACATTTAGAGTGGACAATAAGGACTCCCTGCCCTTTTGACCAAGACATTTAAGGAACACATGACTTGCCAATCTTCAGATTGGTTAGGACCCTCTTTAGTTCTGACATTGAGAAAGGGAGCACAATGCAAGCGGGAACTGCAGGACCAACCCCCAGGGGGTCAGGCCCTCCCAGCAAAAGTCCCAGATCTTGCTCCACAAACTTAAGACCAAAAAGTCAAAGTTTATCTATAATTTCTCTTTGAGAGGTATTGCAGTCCCCTGTCAGGTGACAGTCAGATTTTGGGCCACTCCCCAGCTTAAGTTTAACAAAATGCCAAATTTTTTTTGAGCCCTCCTTACCCCATCTGTGAATTTCAGCCCACATTTTGCTGTCATGCTTTCGAATGGTTTCAGCCACCAGTGTTTGTGCAATTGACTTCTTTTCTAAATATAGTTGCCATGCTAGGCTGACCTGGGTAGCATTGTCAAGTTTCTTTGCCACTGCATGTCTGTGACATGCCATTCTGCATTCAGTAATAGCCTGTTAAATTTCCTTTGTAAACCATGAAGGAGTTTTGGGTTGGAGATTTGAAGAATTCTTTGATACCACTCCTGCTGTTGTCCCTATCTGTATAATTTTCTCTCGCTAACCTATATATTCTGTATCCAGCAGTGGGGGGTCTTCAATTAAGTTTGTGTACTTCTCCCATACCACCGGATCAGCAGATAGATGTATTCTCTTTGTTTGCTTGTATTTTTACTGTAAACAGCCTTCTTACCCGTCCATTTTTTATCAGATGTCAGGGAGAGTTTGATGCCATTATGGTCCATTGTGATACCCCATAATTTGTCCTCATCAACTTCCATATGAGTGATCATATGGCAAGTATTGTCCTGGACAAGAGCATAGTCAATAGAACTAGACAGGTGTCCCCTTGACCAGGAAGTTTTTCCTTTACATAAGTCCATGAGATTTACAATGGAAATACTATTATTTACAGTAAATGATCGTAGTTTTGACCCATTTATATTATCTAGTTTATCCAATTCTCGGAGGTGGCCATTAAAATCGCTTAACAGGATGACAATCATATTCTTGGATTGGAGTTGCTGTACATCAGCATGGAGGCACTGATATAGAGCAGTAATCCTGGGCTCATCTATACGTTCAGCTGCTATATATATCACTGCTATTGCAAATGAAAATTCTTTCCATTGTAGGTGAAGCCAGAGATGTTCAGTGCATCCGGTGTCCAGAGGTTTGCATTTCAGCTTCCTGTGACAGAAGAAGCCAACTCCACCTAGCTGCTTTTCCCCTTCTTTCCTGTTATTACCAAAGAAGGTGATATTGGTGAAGTCTGATATGGTCTCCATATTTCTCAGTTGAGTTTCAGTGACAACGAATAACCCTAGTTGTTGTGAGTGCATAATCTCCTGCAGTTCAATGTATTTTGACCCATGATGAATGCCCTGTGCATTGATTAGACCAATGTGAAGTTGGGAAGGTTGGAGTACTTTATCCTTTGATTTGGAGTTAATGATGAATTTCTAAGGTGCCTGATTGGGATGGTCTGTAATGGGCCTTAAGATCCTATGGGTTGTGATAGCTATTAGTCCCGATAAGTCTTGGGTGGGGATGCTCCCCTACTTGAATCTTCCCCAGAAATATACCGATAGGTGCTGAAGTTAGCCTTAGCCAGTTTCCTGGCCCTAGCTGAGCTCACATGGACTCCATCCTGGGTGAAAAGATGATCAAGTGTTGATCCATATGCTGTGAAGCGTTTCCCCATGTTGATATAGGTGAATTTTCTATTCCGACTCACTTTCCAGGAAAACATTAACGCTCCGGATCAGGCTGTTTGTAGCAGTTGAATGGCTAGGGTGGAATTAGACAATAAAAAAGATTTGCGTCTGCAAGCAGAAGAGGGGGTGCTATCCAACATACCATCCTTCACGGAACGTTTGACTACAACATTACAATGGCACCTATGTTATGGGCAAAGACGTTCTGGAAACACGATCTCTAGACTTACCACTGGCACTGGTGTCATGGGACACTATTGACAGCCGCCATCTTTATGCTGCCATTCGACTGCTGTGCATTTGTACGATTTGTACCTTCAGAGAACATGGACTTGCCCATCTCATCATCAACATTTGGTGAAAGGACACAGCCACACAAACATTATTTGTCAAGTGATGAGAATATGCCCCACCCACATATTTGATGGACATTTCTATCTATGACACCAATAATACCAGTAAGGTTAACTATTTCCCTAGATATCACTACCCCATTTAAAAAACATCCAAAGACGTTAAAAAATGAGATCAGCCACCTTCGACGACTGATCTCTCTAGACGTACCACTGGTGCTGGTGTTGCTGGAGTCAAGGAAAATTGCCATTTTGTTGGTATAGCGTGCATTTTTCCAAGGACTCGTCCATCTTGTCATCAAGTTTTGGTGATAAGACCCACCAACGGACACATTCGTCAGGTTTTGACAATAGGACTCACCCACCTGTTTGTAAATGTACTTGATTGACAGCTCATGTTTGAGTTCATGGATAGGAGCCAGTGATACCAAGTAAAGATTTCCTTAATATTTCCCTAGTTTATTGAGATCGCATTTCCTCCATCACCATTAAAATAGCAGCTTGCAATGCTGGGATACATTTCCAGCTCAGCTGCTATGGGATGGTACCCCCTTGACATTATCAAGTTTCCTCCATGCCAGTCACATGGTGGCTATGAATAGGAAGATAGTGACATTCAATGGTTGCCAATGTTTTCAGTCCTGCCACTATGGGATGGTACCCCCTTGGTTTTGGGGGAAAAGAGACATCATTGGTTTAAAGTGCATTATGTAGCACTTCACTAGCCCGGTTGCCGGGCGATTGTGCGTAAGGGCCACCATAGTTCTTTGGGGATGTTATGTTGGATAGTACCAAAGAGGGTGGGGGGTATAATTGTTAGTTATAAATATGGAAAGTTCAGGAATGCTAGTTTCAGTCATTTCTGCACTAAATTTTGTCCCTAGTTTCCATGGACATCATTGGCGAGGGGGATAAACCATTATTTATGCAAGCTTAAGTTTACAAGGTGGGGAAAGTGTCTTAATTAGGTAGAAGTAGCATATATGAGCTCCTAACCGAATTTAATAAAAATGCTATCATTCGATAGATATTACCACCTACTTTGGGGTAATATCATTGTTATTTGGGGCAAATGAGCGCAAGTATTTTTAAAACATAAAAATGTGTCCTTTTCATGGTGGCCTATGTGAATTGCAAACTTTGTAAAAACACATGAGAACCACTGATATTTTCATTTGTAATTGCATATTTTCAACAAAAATTAATCATCCAAGGAATAAATTATTAAATCTGAGTATGTATACTACCTAATGAACCCAAATTAGTGTCAATTTTTAAAAATTTACAATTTTTTTCAAAATAAAAATGAAATTACTGCACTTACCTCAACCATATAAGTTAAGCCTTTCTAGACATTCTGTTTCTTAAGTCTGGTGGCACTCTCTGGCGACTTTAATGATGTCATAAGGGATTTTCATAAATTGCTTGGCATTCAAATTTTAGTGGGACATTCAAAATGAATATTAAAATGAGTTCAAATTAAAATTGGAATTTTAAAAAAGTGTAAAATTAAATAAAAATAAAGATGAAACTAAGCTTTCTTCAAGAAAGTGGAGCTCTTCCAAAGGAATTGAAGTGCCTAAAGTGTGGAACCAACATGAAGTTGCGTGGAAAAAACTGGAGGTGCCGAAAAAGTACAAGAAATAAAAAAGGAAAAGTCAAGTGTAACAAAAAAGTATCCCTATTCAAGAATAGCTGGTTTGATAAATTAAAATTAAAAATGGACACTGTTCTTGAAGTAACATGCATGCTGCTATACAATTATGGCATAAATAATGTAGAGCATGAACTGAGCATTGCCCACACAACTGGAAGCAATTAGATGAAATTTGTCAGACAAGTATGCTAATTAAATAGTTATTAAATGTATTATAATAATTAAAGTATGGTTGGTTATTGCCATTGCTTTATAACAAGTAAATGTAATGAACACCTATAGGTCCTAGAAGACTGGTCGCTCTCCAGTGCTGAAAAATTTGGAGGACCAGGAAAAATTGTAGAAATCGATGAAAGTAAATTTGGGAAGCAAAAATATAACAAAGGCAGGTACATAAAAGGGCAGTGCGTGTTCGGCAGTATTAAGCGTGAATCTAAAAAATCTTCATGATTCCAGTAAAAGAAAGCTCATCAAAACCTTAGTTAATATCATAAAAGAATGGATTGAACCTGGAACACTGATTATCTCTGACTGCTGGAAGGCATACAATAAATTATGAGAGCAGGGATACAACCATTTTACTGTAACTCACAGTGTGAATTTTGTAGATCTGGTTACATCAGCACATACAAATACCATTGAAATGACATGGAGGCATGCAAAACGTTTTATGCCCCACTACAATAGGAAGAAAAGAAGTTACACAGGCTTTTTGGCCCATTACATGTCTTTAAAGTTTTGCAAAATGCAAAACATTGACCCTTTCTTAAAGTTTTTAGAAGTTGGAAAAGTTAAATTTGACTAAATTCATTCTCCCATGTAACTTCTTTTACTTTATAGCATTTAAAATAGTTATTAATTGCATAAAATGTTTGATAATTTATTATTTTTTTAGAATTTTAGCAAAGTTTCCTCTCCTAGACTTGACAGCCACATAATCAATTAAAATTAATCATTTTCCCCCAAAAAAGATTGGAGATTGTCCCAACACCTCCACCTGAAGAAAAAACTGATTGATAGTGGGTGGTGTCCTTGTGCACTGTGCTCGTTTGCTGGCCTGCTGGGCTCGCACTAAACCATATACATCTTCCTCCAGCATACATAGTAGTAATGCTAGAAAAGGAAATTGAGTCTATGAACAAAATGGTTACTACTATGTATGTTAGAGGAAGATGTACATGGTTTGGCGCAAGCACAGCAGGCCGCAAGCATTCAGCTCACAAAGCACACAAGGACACCACCCCTTATCAATCAGTGTTTTCTTCAGGTGGAGGTGTTGGGACAATCCCCAAGCTTATAGTCATCAAATTGTATTGTTAAAATAGTGTGGTGAGTCCTCTTGTGTTATATAGTGCAATATTATGTTCCTCTTTCAAATGAATTTAATAAAAAGTTCTTCACTACCCCAGGAACATCAACTGTTACCCCTTTCCTATAGTTGTATTAGATTATAATAAATATTATTAATTGTTAATATTTATTTAGATGTATTATGTTTTGTTTATGTGCAAAAATTTGAATGCATGCCAAATTTAAATGTCACGCAATTTATGAAAATCCCTTATGACATCATTAAAGTCACCAGGGTGCGCCACTAGAATTAAGAAATAGAATGTCTGGAAAGGCTTAACTTACATGGTTGAGGTACCCGGTAAGCGAAATAATTTTATTTGTATTTTTAAAAAAATAAAAAACTGGGAAAATATTCACAAAATTTGGTTCATTAGATAGTAGACATATTCCAATTTAATAATTTATTCCTTAAATAATTAATTTTTGATGATAATATGCAATTACAAATGAAAATAGCAGTGGTTCTCATGTGTTTTTACAAAGTTTTTGATTCCCATAGACCGCCACGTTAAGCAGCGATTCATTTTATTTATTTTTTAATATTTGCACTCATTTGCCCCAAATAAAAATGGTATTACCAGAAAGTAGGTGGTAATATCTATCAAATGATAGAATTTTTTGAATTTGGTTAGGAGCCCATATACACTACTTATACCCTTAAGTGCTTCCAATTATATTTCCTAGCTCATAGGTTGGAGCTTCTAAGAAAAATGTGTTTGCATGCAGAGGGGTCTTCAACTAGAGGTGTGGGAAGCCTTCCCAAATTGGGCACCACTTGGACCTCTACAGAAGTATGATTCAGGGTATTAGCAATCATCCAGGGCAGTGGCGTAGCAAGGGTAAAAGGGGCCCAGGGCGGGTACCCAAGTATAGAGGCCCCTAAAATTCTCTTAAATTATGGCACTAATTACAAAAATTGACAAAAATGGTGCAGCAGGTGACTTTTTTACCAAAAAACAGTCAAACATGAGCAAAAAATGACTTGAAGTGCTATTTATTTAGGGGATAGGCACCAAAATTTGGGGCCACCTACAATGTGGGGCCCTTGGCAGCCTGTCCCCACTTCCCTCCTCACTATACCACTGATCCAGGGATCTACTATCGTTGATCAATGATAACTTGAGTTATCACAAGATATCTGTTGGACTTCATTTTTCTTAGTTGGCCTATGACTTCAGATTCAGCTTCCACATTTTTATAGGAAGCAAGGAGTTCTCGCTTGGCAACACCTGGGGGATGTTTTTGGCATAGTGGGGTTCCCAAGGTTGCATGCTAGCCCTATATTTCAACGATAAGCTTATGAAGAAATTATTACCCTATTATGAATAAGGTAAGGTTTTATCAAACAATTAATCCTTTAAAACAATTATTCAGAACATTCTAAGTTTTCTGCAGGTTATTTGCAGTTTAAAACATTAGAAAAAAGATATTTAAAGTAAAACGCATGAAGGTTAATTAATGAATGAAAACCCTACATAATGTATGCAGCTTTTGTATAAGAAACATACATGGGTTTTTATAGTAATTGTACATATTTTGTTAGTTTTTCTGAATATTGTTGTGCAGGTGTTTTATGGCATATTTGTATCACAAAAATAGCAAAAATATGTAGCAAAATGGAGGGAAACATGCATATTTTATATACAAGTTGCATAAATTATATGGAAGAGTGGGGCACATATGGACACTGTTTTACATCTACCCTAAAAATCGCTTAAAAATAATAAAAATGCTTCATTCTTTTGATGTAATATAAAATACATTATATTGAACCTATTAACATTTTTTAAAGTAATAGCAGCAATAGCTTCAATAAAATTAGCAAACAAACATTACCATTAATTTGTTGGGACAGATATAGACACATTTCATCCCTGTTATATTACTATGAGATTTTGCCAGTAATATGTTATTTTGTTTTGTTTACACCTTGTTAATTTGAGAACCATTTTTAGCTTGTTTAAATTGTATCTATCGAATATCAAAAATTCTAAAGAAACTTTAAACGTCATCATTGTTGTAGATCGTGATGCACTACTTTCTGCAATAGACGACAATGGGAGTTTCAAAATCACATTATCAGCTTCAATTAAACTGATATCTTCTTTTTCAGGGAACTTCCTGGTTGTACCAAGTCTCCGCAAAAAATTAACATTGAGGTCCGTTGTATATTTAATAATTTCTTGAATTTTACCAATGAAGTAAATTTCTTTAATCTTGGTTAAGAATCTAACAAGGATAAAATCGCCAATCGATAGGTTACGAGTAGTGAAATCCAATGTTTGCTGTGGGTTGCAATTTTTGCCCATTAATTTACTTGATGACTCAATGAACAGTTCAATCTCATCATCAGATAGAACATCCAAGCCACTCTCTTCAGATGACAAATGTGATTTTGATATTCGAACTATTTTAGGTTTTTTTGCTGTTGCGCGCTGTTTCTTGGTTTTGTTTTTACCCGAAAATTTGTCTTCCTTGATTAGTTGTTTTCCTATTGCCCGTTTATGTGTCTACTTCTATGCAATTTTTCTCAGGTGTATCCGTGAGTATGCGAGTAGCACCTGGCTTCCCTCTGTGTTTTTTTCCCATGGTGCAGCCTTGGTTAATGGTCACACATCTTCAGGTGACAGCACTGGATTTGCAACACTTGACTTTGCAACTGATGGAGACTCATTTGGAGTATTCATTGACAATGTGATGTCTCTGTTTTCAGCCTATGTAGATGGTATTGGTGAAGGAAAAAGCAAAAAAGGCAAAAAAAGCAAAAAAGGCTCAGGTGTTGGATTGGGCTGGTCTGTAACATATGCACTCAGGAAATCATCTTCTGTAAATGCACATCAATTAAAAGGCCAAATTCCAGGCTTTAAAAATCCAGACATGATGTTCCTTATTGTAAAAGCTGCAGCATAGGGAGGAGCACACAGCTCTGCTATTTCATATATAGTAATAGTCTTGCCAGGGTTAGAAATCATCCAGTTATTAAACGATACTTTAAGATGAGCTAAGGTGCATACACACCAACATCCAGTGGTTGAAGGGAAATGACTACAGTGGGGAGGAAATGACAGGAGCACAATTCCATTTTCTCTGCAGTACACGATTACATCTAGACTGATGGGGCTTTCATGGTTGTCCAGGAGTATTAAGATAGGGATCTCTTTTACTGCATCTTGAATGTATCTTAAAATGCTTAAAAGTTTCAAGAAATGTTGTGGTATTCATCCATCCAGTTTGACAAGCTTGTCCTAAACTTCCAGTTGGAGCTTCTTTAAGAAAGTTATCACGATAATGCTTTCTTGGAAAAATGAATGTTGGAGGAATAGTTGTTCCAGTTGCAGAAATAATACAACACACTGACAAGTTCACCTTGCTCTGCTGAAACAGCTTGGCCAACTTGCTTCACTCCAACCTGAGCTATCACTCTAGGTGTATCCATGACTGTTGTAACTCCAGTCTCATCTAAATTGTAGATTTTATCTGGAGAGAAGTGGAAATGCTTGAGTAGTGATTCCAAGTTGTCCATAAAAGCATTCACGTTATGAGGATTAAAACTTGTGCTCCTGGATAGGCTTGTGTTTTCTGGTTTTTGCAAGGAGATATTTTTATTTCTCTTCATGAATGAAAGCATCCAATCAATGCAAGCCTGTTCGTTTGTTTTTCATGACTCAGGTATTTTTAGCTTCAATCTGGTAGCATATGTAAAAGCAAATTCTCTAGCCTGATGGTATGTGAGTCCATAATTAATTTTTGAAGATTTTATCATGTACTTGGCCAACATATCTTCTTGATTTTTCGTAAATATTTTCTGAGAAGAATATTTTGATTGATACTTTGTAGCTAGTGGTAACACCTCTTTAACCTTATCTTTCAAACAACTGCACTTGCTGATTCAAAGTTGTAGAGTAGATTTTGAAATGTTGAATGCATCTGCTGCTGCTCGGATTGTGAGTTCGTCTTTTAGAACTGCTTCCATTGCTCTTGAAATAACATTTTCAGGCATAGTGGCCCTATTTGTTTTTCTTGTATATGTCCTGACTATGATGTATTTAAATTACTTTACAAAGTCCAACAATAATAATTTTGAGTTCTCATAATTACAGAATGAATGGGGGCAGATATGGACAATGTCCAAATGTGCCCCAGCCATGCTGTCCATAAGTGCCCCTTATGACCAATTTTATTTTCATTGCAATTTATGCATTAAGTAAATGTCATACTTGTTATCTTTTAATAAATTTAATTTACTATATAGTATAGTTTCATTTGAAAAAGAAATTATGCCTGTATTGCAAGAGAAATTTAATACACAAATATACTTATGAAGCAAGAAAAAACTTACCACTGAAAGCCAAAATAAGCCAAGCCTCTGATATTTGATATGGCTTGCCAATGACTAATGCCACACTAACAGTTGGATGGGGCTATTGCTGCCATCTATTGGAAGCTGGTTTCACCTAGAAAATGTGCTTATATAAAGTATGCCAGCTATGTCTGTATGTGCCCCATGTCCACATGTGCCCCACTCTCAGCTATAGGGTTTTATTCATTAATTAACCTTCATACATCTAACTTCAAATATCTTTTTTTAATATTTTAAACTGCAAATAACCTGCAGAACACTTAGAATGTGCTGAAAAATTTGTTTGATGAATTATTTGTTTAATAAAAACCTTACCTTATTCATAATAGGGTAGTAATTTCTTCATAGGATTATCATTGAAATATAGGGCTAGCATGCAACCTTGGGTACATGTATGCCAAAAACATTCACCAGGTGTCACCAAGCAAAAATTCCTTGCTCCCTATATGGTCGAAGCCCAAAACTGCTCGAGTAGCTTGTCCCTGCAATGTTTCCCCCAGCGCATTTGCAGAGTGTGCTTTTTGCGAGTGCGTGGTGCACTCTAGTGGTGAATTGGCACATGCGCAGTACAGTGACAAACAGCTGAGATTTTGTCACTCGCATAAATGCTATTGATGTGTTTGCTGATGTTATTTTTCATTTGTTTTCTTTAGCCTGGCACACACGTGAGAGAAAGTTCCAGCAATATATCTCCTTTCATCTATTCTTGCTCCCTCGCTGAATGTGCATTATAAACTTCCCTCTTTCTGCAAGAAAGATAGAAAATTGTGCAAATATCCCTCAAATAGTAAAATCTTTATTTCCAGCAATTATTGCCAGAAAGTTTGCCAAGGTCAATCAAAATACCTTTCCAATGGTACAGCACTATTGCTAATGGATTTACATACCAGCAATTCTAGCTACTGGTTATACTGTGTGTGTGTGTCCAGGACATGCAAGAATAGATAGCAAGACAAAGATTGCTGCAACTTTCTCTCTCGTGTGTG
>JAQIXP010004029.1:0-12114 GCA_034700285.1 Proteroiulus fuscus
CCCCCCCCCCCCCCCCCCCCCCCCCCCCCCCCCCCCCGTCAAAAAATGAGATTTTTGGTGTACGTATTTCTTGAATGGCCCCTAAAACGATCACAAATTTTGCCATTTTATTGACAGCAAATGGCGCCGCAGGCGAATATTTTACTCAAAAAACCCTCAAAAATAGGTTAAAATTAGTTCAAAAATTTCGAGTGGGCAGGGAGGGAGACTGGCATTTTGCTGCCCCCTCTGATTGAGTCTGGGAGGGCAGCCGCCCCCCCTGCCCCCCCCGGCAGCTATACGGCCCTGTTCAATATGGAAACTGCTGCAATTATTATTGTCACAGCCATTCATACCTAGTAGGCCTAGGTGTAAACAAATTAAATATGCCTTGGTACAAAGTGGGACTTTCCCTTTAATGTCCAGGATATTTTTCCTTTATCATTTGAAGGTGTTCCATGTGTTGAAGTATCTTTGGAATTTATTTAATGTATTTTCCATTTCAAGTTAAGAAATTTTTATCTAAACTATCAGCTAGTAATTTTTAATTATGGCACAGTCTGCACAAATTATTTATTTTAAAAATTATTGAGCATCCCACAAAAAAAAGTTACGCACGTTCAGTAGTTTTTTTTATCTTTTATACAAAAGAGCATCATTAATTCCATCCCTGCTGCTTCAAAAGAAATAAATTGAAGCGTAAATGCATAATTATGTTAAGAATTTCCAGAGACAAAAATAATTGTATGCTTAAAAATCTCTTAATAATGCAGAAAATCATTTTGCTCGCAAAACTCGCAACTATTAATATACGTGAATGGATAAAAGTGCATTGCCTATTACAAGGCTTGATAAGCACGGCCCATGTATACATGTTTCACGCATAAAATTAGAAAAAAATTTCTGAAACATAACTGTGCAATATTGCATATTAATTGAAAGTTTAAGCGATGGGCTGGCAGTTTAGAATGTGCTGAAAGAATTTACTGCAAATACAGGGTGGCTTATAGTACAGTATTTGATGACTTATTTCAAGTTATTTGTGAATTTAAAAGGAAATATGTGGTGCAAATCACGTACAAATGTTGACAGTACTGTCAACTGCATGGACTTATATTTTAGTGAATGCACTGACCCCTGAATCTTAATTTTGGAAGCGTTCAGCTGTTATGTTTTCACAAAATCGTGATTTTTAACCCCCTTCCCCCCCCCCCCATCCCCCCCGGACACACCCACCCACCCTCACTTATCATTTTTTAGCCTCTTTCCCACATTTCTCCCCCACCCAGAAACAAAAGGTGATTACTTAATACTTGAATGCTCCCTATCGCTTTCCAGTTCCATTTTATTTTTCAGAGCTAGCTTAATAAATATTGAAATTAATAATAATCTTACTGCTTTCATGATCATTTTAAAGGGCACGTCCCACTTTGAAAGAAGTTGGTTGTAGGAAAAAAAGCATGAAAAATAAAATTTATGGAAATTCCAATTTGATTTGAGCCTATATACCAATCATTAAATAAGCTGTCCTGTATAGGCCTACATGGATTTAGATGAAAATATAAAGCCCAAATAGGTACCATTTTATGGACAGTATGTAGCGCCCTCTACTGGATAAAAGGCATCAGCTCTCATGAAACCCGTAGACACGCCTGTCCTAGAGGGCGCCACCAACTGTCCGAGCCTGCTGAAATCTATGGAAAAAATGGCGCCTAATGTGTATTGGGCAAACGTCGTAATTTTATCCATATGGAATGACTCTGCTGCACGTATCATTGCCTCAGCCATTAATATATCTGTAGTAAGTGTGAACAACCTAAATATCACTTGTTAAAAAGTGGGACTTTCCCTTTAAGAATAGTATCCAAATGCTAAACAATCTGTTTCTTTGTGATATCCATCCACAAAACCGAGTAGTCCATAAAAATAATCTTGACCTAACCAAGCATGGGAATAGGTGGGCTAAGGGTCAATCCTCTATGCAATTCAGTCACCTAAATAGGAATAACCTGTTAGTTTTTCTAGATTTTCTGCATAATTTATTTTTGATGATGTACTTGATTTTTATGTACCATTGGCATTCATACCATTCATTTTAACCAATTTTCTTCAACAATAATGAATGTGTTCAAGGACATTGATTTGTACTTCAAATATGTTTTGGAAATACAGTAGGCCTATACAGTCGTGTTATTACCTTTTATTAAATTCTTGTAGTTTATTTGATGTAATGATGTATTCACTATGTGAAAATCGTATAGCTGGGCAACTTGAATCACTCTATTAGTGACCTATTCTGTACAGAAAGCTATTTACCCGATTCTTTCAAAATTTTTATATCCTTGTCTTCTTTTCTTAACTCACACGAGTGCAGAGTGAATAGGTCCTGACTGGAAGTGAAAATAAATGGCTAATCATAGCACTCAAAAGTAAACGTCAAAGGTTTGTTCATGATAAGCTAGTCTCCGTTGTCGTTCTTCCAGAATAGCCATAATTTGTGTTCAAAAGCTCACCCTATTTTACGTCCCATACAGGCCATGAACCTCTCTATCAGTAATTGAATTTCTCTCTGAATTTACGCTTTTTATTTCCCATCATGACTTTGGCATTCCTATACATTGTGTCATAAAACACTGTACAAGAGATGCTATCTGATGTATGTCTTTACGCACGAATGCAAAGGCAGCTATGAAATTTAATGTGACTATTCCATAAGAAAACTGAATAATCACTGAATGTTTACAGCCTTAGTTATTCCTTATGCTAAGTTTAGAAAAAGATATAAATTTCTCAAAACTCTGGTCAAATTTTATGCCATTTTATCTTTTTTTAACGGACGTCTTTCATTTTTCCTGTCAAACAGATCCATTGTATAGAAGGCCAAAATTAAAGGAACAATCCCACTTTAAACTGAATTACCTACCGTAATTCAGAAATCACGTTGTTTCCAAAAAATGATGCCTGGCGCCGTTCTTATATGTGGGTAATAGTCCCCCAACCCAGGCATAATGACGCTGAGTATAAGGAGGGTTCAAGTAGGCTTCACTTTATCACTATACATAGTTATGTACATTCTCTGTTACCCAAAACCTTGTACACCTTCATAGAAATAGTATGTCATCAAGTTTATTACTAAAAGGTGTGCATGCACAATTGACAAAATGACTTCTATCATGACTACTATTAACCATCGAGATTTTGTCCACTTTGGTACCGGTATGTTAAAAAAATTAATAACTATTTAGTATTAAACGGTAATTATAGATGAAATTTCAATTTCTATATGCTGATCTTTTTTTTTCCCCCTCTTTCTTGCAAAAAATGCTTGAGGTAAGGTGGGACTGTCCCTTTAAAGGACTTCCGTAATGAACCTTTTTCCCTTTACTATAACAGATAACGCTAAAATTTTCTGAAATTTTTCTATGCAGGTATTCTTGATACTGCTGATACTGGCCATGCATGATTTACATAAAAATTTAATTTCTTAATACTGAAAAAGTTTAATTCCAATATTATTATTTAATTTCTACGTTTTTATTCTAAAGCATTTAAAATGTGCTTATCACGAATCGTGACTTTCCCTTTAAATATATTAATGTGTTAAAATTACAAATATTTTTCTTTTTAATCTATTGAGAACATTATCCAGCAATACCTATAGAGTAACCCTTTGGTTTTCAAAAAATGCATTTGTAAATATATTTAGATTTTTGTAATTTAATAGGATTAATGCATTCACTGCCGAGTGCACCAACCTCTGTTAGGGTTTAACCAACACTTAAAATACATTTTAACAAATAGTTAGGATTTTCTATGCACAAACAGTTATCCATAACTATTTGTTTGTTAACTGGAGATTTATCTTTAATGCATTCCGGTGCATTCGGCCGTCAGACCTTTACACGCATGTCAGTAAATACGTTAAATTTATACTTTAATTTATTTATTGCAAAATGCTGCTACATTTTTTAAGAGTTTATATTTGCTGTGTTGCACCTCGAAAACTAAATCTAAAATTGAATTGCAAACTGGGAAAAAGTTATCAGATTCACGTTAAGGACAAACAACGGTTTTTTTTATTGAATTGATTTTCTTTTCCTTTAAATTTTGTTTTGGTTTATTCGCCTAGGCCTATATGTACATTTCTATTTTCACATCATCATGTTTGAATTTTTCTTCAAAAAATTCTTTATTGATTTCATTGAGGCATCAGAAAAATGAGCATGTGTACAGTATGCTTCTTGAATATGTGAAGGTATATATATATGGCATTAACATACAAGTTTGACATGCTGATAGCAATCAGTTAAATATTTTAAAAGTTTATATACAAATATTGAGTTTTTCCTTTTCAATGCATCGACCATGTTTTGATTTTCTGTAATGGTCTTTGCTTTAAATGTACATGTACGACTATACAAAAATTTCGAGCAAATTCTGAATCTCAAAATGTTTTAAATAGCATATGCTTGATACTATAGATTCTAGATTAATGTATGAAATTATATTTAAAAAAAATTAATCTGCATTTTCGTGGAATCCATTTTTTTTTATTATTTATCCATTAACAACACTGGTATTTTTGTATTCAAGTCTTCAAAGTAAATATATAGTGAACTCTGGAAAGTTTGAGGCTAATAATACATAAGTTTAACTTAATAAAAATGCTTTGAGGGATATTTGGGTAGAGGAAAATTTGCCCATATACATTAATGTTATTTAATGCATTTCTATATCAAATTTAATTCTGATAACAGATACTACTCGAAGAATGGTTTTATTACACGTAGGCTTACTTTCTAGATTGTGCATGTAGACTTGATTCTATGATCAAACTCTAAATTGAACTTTCTTTGTTGTTCATCCTGTCTAATCCGCTACAAATTATAGACAAACTGAACAGAAGTATGGTTTCCTAGGAAATGATATCTAAATCAGGTGATATAACTATAACTATAGTCGGTGTTATTGTAAATAGTGCACTGTATCTTTGAGATGTTGCTATAAGAATTAAGTCTTCTTAGAAATTAGAAAACATTAATGCAATATACACCAATGCATGACCTCATTGCACTTGTGTGTTGCAGACATGCAGTGCAACTGGCGAATTCACCTTTCAAAATAAACAAAAATAATAAGTTTTCATCGAAATGTTTTATAGCGTTTGAATTACTGTCTCCATTTTGTGTAATCTCGTGTAGAGCTTTTTAAGTCACTTTTTATATGAAATTGCCATTACAGGGACTCTTGTGCATGATAAATATTGCAGCCAAGCATATTTATTTATATCTGGGTTTCCCCAATTGTGTGCTGCACGAATTTCTCAATATAGCTTCTAGACCATTCTAAAAATCCATAACAATAGAAAAAAGGTATATGGTATTCTCAAAAGCAATTTTGCAGAATTTAAAAGTGTTTCTGGAAAGCAGTTGTATGCATTGTATCAGACGTTTTTGCTTTCTGCAAGTATACAGGGTGTTTCCTTCTTAGTAATATAGTTCAAAAAGCAAATCATGAAGGCATTTTTGCTTATCATGGGCGCCGGAAGATGTGCTTCCAGGAGGAAGGGGGCCAGACTATACTCCATGTGCAGGGAGTGGCTCAACCGCCCTAGATCTTTCTACCCTTATTTATTATTAAAAATTACATCTATGAAAGCATGGTGCTATATCAGTAGGCCTACGAAAGATTTTGAAAGTGGTCTGATTGACTCCAACAAATTATCAGCAAATTTTGTACAAGTATTTTTTTTTTTTTTGAGCTACACCAAAATATAATAAAATTTCCAAATTGTACATTGCAATATTGAGTTTAATTCAATACTCTATGAAAAGGATTTATAAATCAAATCCTGTACTATGCTGACATTACCTCTGTTTCTTTCTTTTATCTTTATTTTATTTTTTTTATGAAACTTTGGTAATAAATAATCAATAATTTGAGTATAGTCTTTTAGTACCGAGTTTCTAAAAAGAATTGTTATTGCTAAAATCTTCCAATTTGTAAATTTAGATTATATTGAAAAACAAATATTGTCAATGCAATTTACTAAATTTCTGAGAACGTTCACATACGGGTGCACGGAATTCTGGAGTTGAACTACTGACCTAAAATCTTATTACGCCATATTCGTAAACATTGTGCTTATTTAATTACGTTAAACTAGAAGCAAATTATGAGGACATTTAACCCAAATGTATGGAATATGGAACATTTGTCATTTAACTGGAAAAAAAATGTTCTATCTAATAGTTTAAATTTGAAGAAATTCTAATGTGTCTATTTGTTTGGTTTTTTTAAAGGTGAAGTGTTTTTTCAAATCGAAATTTTTCTTGATTTGCATTTTGATTGAATAATAAAAGTTCACTTTTCTGATCTATCGCAGCGATTGCAAATACACATTTGCATGAGTTCACATCTAAAAATCTTAATAAGTCTGCACTATTTTATATGTGTACATGCAATGTTCGACTGATTTGATGACTTACCAAGAAAAAAGAAATAGTTGAGAAAAGTTAGATAACTATACTAATTTAAGGTTATATGAAAAATTACAAAGTGATTGGAATTAAATTTGGCAAATTAAGATGATGTAGAATTGTCCATTCTTGTAAATGCCCTCCACCCCTCCCCTCGTTCTATTGATATATTATTTACATGTACAATCCTATACCACCTTCATGCAGATTATCCATAATAAGGATGGCTGATTAGCTTCCTTGACTTAATTCCTTCTCTCAGAATTGTTATCATATTCCGGTAATGATTTTCATGCAAATCCTTTGAACATTACCTTGTTATTGCTGGCCAGTTTTTGTTTGATTAATTTGATGAGAATAAACTAAACATTGTACATGTATACAGTTCGTGATCAACATCAGGCCCTCGCCAGGCTCGCTATATAGTGTACAATATCAGCCCCCCACACCCCCTTAATCGGCCCTCGTGAATTATTCAGAGCCCCTTATTTGTCCGTACCTTTATGGGTAAAAGTTAACATTCTGCCTGAAACAATACTGCATTCATTTAGGCTAGAGAATATAGCAGTGATAGAAGTTTTAATGAGGCCATACCCATATTTTACCTCAACTTCTCTACTTTATAAACGAGATCTAATTAACTAATAGATGATGAGTCCATATATACCTTTTATTCATATTAATTTTCGTAATTATGAAATTGCACTCTAATGCCTTATCCATTAAATTGTATACATATGCTCTAAATAGTCCAATATTTATATTAACAAATACCGAGGTTGTTCTTTCCTATTTGCCATTGTCTACGGCAACATTGAAAGTGTTAAAAAAATTTGGCATGAAGCTAAAAAAAACCTTAATTCATCCAAGTCTCAAATATCGATTCTCCGTTTTATGCTGCTTCCGACTTTATAATTTCAACAACAAACAAGTATAATGGATTTGCATTAGTTTTTCCGGCACAAAATGAGCTTGAAATGCTTTCAGTGTTTTAGCCTTTTTTTAACTATACGGTAAACTTAAATTACGGGCTGCAAGCTTGCACACTGTAAAGTAATGAAATTTTCTGCAAATTTATAGTATTAAATGGATGTGTATATATAGCTATAGTTGGACGAATTTCATTCTTTACTTGGTTTTAATAGAAAAATGCATACATATGCTACTCAGATAATAAATCTTGCAATATTGGGATTTCTTGGAAAGTAGGCCTACAACCGTATATTTGTGGTTTTTGCTTCCGTATATAAGAATATTTCTCTGAAAAGTTGCTGTATACATGCTATATACTAAGGATATATTTGTTGTTATATTATAACGAATTTGTGTTTCATGTTATGTAGAAGTGTAAATGTTGTATATTAATACAATGGTGTCCGAAAGTCCTGCAACATAGCTATATATATATAGGCCTATATATATATATATATATATATATATAACCATATGTTTTGATCAGTCATGCACAAGAGCATGCAGGTTGTAATGATTTATGAAGATTAAAAATTATATACATGTTGACGCGATGAAACTGAAAATAATGAATATTGATTTGAAGGATGGGTGAGGCAAAATTTCTCTGAAATTCGTTGAACATCAATGAATGAATGAATGGTTCTTAAAGCACTTCAAGACAAGATCACACATTGAAACATAATGAAAGCAAATATATTATTTTTGTAACCTTTTAATGTAAATATTCTATAAATTGCGCTATACAATCCATACTTTAGTTTAATTAAAAATAAATAAAATCGTACTGACAGATGAGATGCGTTCTTCGTGAACACGTCATAAGCCAATACAACTTCCTATCAATTAAGCAGTATAGTTATACTCGACGTGATGTGCTGATGCAGAAGACAATAACCAATTATGTTATGGTGTGCCTTATGACGTCAGTTTATCGTATTAATTGACACTCATACTACAGGATGAATAGAAAAAAAATTTGATCAAAATCACTTTTATGTTCCCAATTTTAATTGAATAAGCATGCATTGAACTAAATTGAAACTGAATAACTGTTATAATGTTTACTTTAATCTGAACTTAAGCAAGCACAATCGTATAGTTATCTCAAATCGATGGCTTAATTCACAAGTGGCGAATAAGCCAAAAGTTGCTTTTGAGCTAATAGCGTTTTTATGGAAAAATGGTATAACTTGGAAATAAACAATGTTAAAAGACTAAAATTTAGGAACAGATAAAACAATATACATATAGGAATTGCTAATTTTTGTTAAGTAATTAAATTAGTAAATTAATTAAGTAATTTAAGAAATAAAAGGCTTACAAATGCAAATTTGCTAGTTTGACTTTCATTAATTTTTCAGAAAAGCAAAATAAATGAAATGTGAAGTAGGGCATATGCACATCCATTAGTTTGCCTATTGAACAAAAAGAATGCAAAAAATGAGCGAAAATTGTCTTATTCTCCACTTGTATTTTAATAAAAATCCAGGTCTGAAGAAATTTTTAAAATGTAAACTAACGAATTGTACTATTCACCACTTCTAACTTTTAGGAATGACAGCTAGCTTGTTGGATATTCACTACTGTTCACTTCTGTAACTTTAATAATTATTGGTTCATTATAGGGACAATTCCAGAATCACAATGGTACATTTATCTTATTTTTGACAAATTGGCCTATTCGCCACTTGTGAATTAAGCCATCGAAATAATTCTTGGTGCATATATGAAATTTCGTGTCTGACAATAGTTACTTTAATTACCATAAGTCAAAGATTATCATAGAACAATAAAGTAACTTAAAATATAGCAATTTTACTTCTTTTTTTAAGTGCTATAGCTGTATTAGTAATGTCGAAAAAAAATACTGATTTAAATCAATACAATCACAGAGTTTTTTATGAAAAATAGTCAGTATTTTCCCACCCTGATAAAATTGCAATCAATATATTCTTATACAAATACAAGCACGGCTGTGTATACTTTAAAATAAGAGTAAAAAAAACTCTATTGTTTGATGGTATACGGTATTTATGACCGTATCATATTATAGCGAGCCTATAAGCAAAAATCCTGCAATGTATAACAATTGTTTAGATCGAAACTTTCCCCTTTAATGATAAGTGGCATTGCTCGTATAGTGTATGGTCTAGTGGTTATGTGTACATAAGTAATTTTATTCAATATAATAATACCTGGCTGCCAATGCGGTTGATTCCCCATGGAAGCACTCATGAGTGATGACCATATGGTGTGAGAGAATTGCATTTGTAATCAGGCATGGGATTTTCACATTTTACAATCCCTTGTGTACTTGGGTTGCTTTGTCTGTCCATGCTAAAACAATTGACACAATGATAATGCAGATTATGACCTGTGCTTATACCAATGATTTAGTTTCGTGTTGCTGTTTTTTAATTAGTTTAAAACATTAAGTGGTATTAGCGAATGTTTACCCCATTGTATGCTAAAGCTATGCATTTTGCAAATTTGATAGCTTAAAAGGTTTACCTTCAATGACCAGCACAATTCTATAAAAAGTTTATTAGGCCTACTTCGTGAGTGTTCCAAGATTACTTCACACATTTAGGGGGGAAAGGGGGTGGTTCAGGTTTTAATATGGAGGAATATTGTTACGTTGTTATGTAACATCTTATTTTCATATTGGACTAAAATATGCAGTGTTTTCTGCAAGATTTTGATAATGGAGAAAGACAAGCATAATTTCTTACTATACTTTTATTAATTTAATGCAACTTAAAAACAATGAGTCCATATGATGGCACCATTCTCTCTAAAAGTTATTTTAAGCTTGCAATATTTGATTATACTCCCATGAGCATCCTATATTTGATTTTAAAAATGCAAGCCATATTTTAAAATAAGTGAACACAGGGTGTCTGGCCGTCTGGAAAACCTGGAAAACGTCAGGGAATTAGTATTGTCTGGAAAAGTCAGGGAAAGTCTGCACTTTTGTTCTCCCCAAACAATTTTATTTTTAGATATGGTTTCTGATAGAATAATTTCTTAATGTGGATTTCCACCAAATATGCATTTTCACCAAACGTTTGCAAATGGTTGCTAGTGTTTGCAAACATTTGGTGAAATTGCGTTTTAAGTGGGGACTTAGCACCTGAAATACTGAATAAATTTCTTTGATCTGATCGAGGAATTCACCAATTTCTTTGATCTACCGACTTCAGCCACATTGGCAAATGTTTACAAACGTTTGAGATTTGGGCGCTATTCATGGCTCCACTGAAAACTGTCGAGTTTGCTAACGTTCGCAAATATTTGCAAACATTTTACAAGCTTGTGGAAATGCACCTTTATGGCTTGATAGTTGCCAAATACTATTACAGTTATAATTAAATTTATCGATAAAAGTGAGTTTAAAATCACCTTCATATGGTCTGGAAATTTGTGAAAAGTTGTCTGGAAAACCAGGAAATGTCAGGGAACTTTGTTACTGGATTTGTTCAAACATTCTATGAACATGACAACAATACATGCATTTATTTACCTGTAGTAATTTGCTAATTTGTTTTGTTTATTTATTGCAGGTAAGGAATGATGTTTTGTTATTTACACCTGAATTAGATAAGAATTATAATAACAAAACTACTCAACGAATGCAGAGAGGTAAGATATTGCCTAAACAGCATAATTAAAATCACATATGATGGCTGTGAGAACTTTCCTGTCTGTTGCTAATTTAGCTTCGTGTTTGTCATTCTCTCCCCTATTATTGTTTATGCTTCATTAATTAGTATTATTAATTACCCACAACTTGTTTTTCACTGCTAGCAGTGTATGAGCTTAGCTGCGTCAATGTGTGTTTAGTGCTTCGTTATTAAAATTAGAAGTTAAATGCCTTTGGGTATTCCCAGAATTCTATTAGCTAATGGATGTTTTGCTAATTAACTTACATAATGCAGATTTATTAGTAAATCAATGAACTTTTTAATTTTTATTTCTTGTAAAAGCAAGCTTTTCATCAAAACATCCACACAATCTCATCTTTGACTGGTAATGTTTTTCAGAGTTCTTAAATATGGAAAGAATCTGCATGGTGTTGAAGTTAGAAAAAATATTTACTATCTATTCAATTTAGACTTATTTAATGAGCTTGAATTAATGTGTAGCATAATTATATCCTAAATTATTATCTGTAGTGAAGGTCAGGTGAGATAAATCTTAGGCTCATTATTGTGTAAGTACACCATTGACCCTACTTAATTAGGCCTATGAAATCATATATGCCTGTAACCCTGGTATATTTCACCACCTATAGTGGCTAAGAAGGAGATATTGAACAGAGTAGGTTATATATGATCGATCTCTGTACATGTAATGAGAAAATTGCTTTTTAAAGCCATGCAAGTAATTTTTATGTGAAAGGAAATAACAGTTATTAAGCAAAATTAAATTACATGTGTTTACAAATTAACTCATTTGTGGCGTTGAAGTAATGTTTTATAATGCAATAGGTTCATTAAAACAAATACATATAAAGAAACTTTAATTGGAGTAAGTTACAGGAGTAACTAACAGATGGCACTGGAGGAATGCAATATTTATAGTTAAACATTTTCTCAATAGTCCACTGGCGGCTCCAGCGGGGGTACAGCTGTACCCCCTGTTCAATCACTTGGGGGGCGCCAAATCGTGAAATTGGGTG
>JAQIXP010004030.1:0-12113 GCA_034700285.1 Proteroiulus fuscus
TTTATTTTTGCAGCAAATTTTACGTGATAAAAAGAAAAGAATTTCTTTTGTTTTTTCTAACTGGAGGTGTTTATATTGGAATTTTGAATTTTTGGTTTTATCTTTTTATTTTGGGTTTAATCCCTGATTGAAACATGTTAAAAATAAATGGCGTGTTATGTAGTTTTTAGTGCGCTGTTTAAAGCTTATTCTTTTATTAATAATTCTTAATTGATATTTAAATTTTAGAATCATATCAGAATTATTGGAACTGCTATCAGATTTTAAATTTCAAACGTAGGGACGACGCTTGCAACCAGGGTAGCGCCACTTGCAGTACTATTCCGCTGTGCGCATGCGCCTGGGGATCAGCGAGCGGGGAGCGATGGCGGCGATCAGGTTTGGGGTTACGCACGTTGTTTTTTCAATCAAACTTCGAGCGAAAACTGGCGATGCGAAATAAGGAGTTGCGAAAAAACTGACTATGGGATTGTAATTGATATCCAGTATTCCCAATCCAGCGTTTGGAAATGCGGTAAAGAGCAGGTTAGATCGAGGTTTGAAATTTCTTCGATTTCGCCCACGTATATGACGTCAGGAGCACTTTGGAAACTGCTGTTTTCTCCGTGTTGTTCGGTGAGCCCTCTGTTGCCGTCGAGTGCAAGGCGCAGAAAGGATTATTATTTCCATTCAGATGTGTAGCGGTCGTATCACTACGATTTTACGTCGAAATGCCTCCAAAATTACTTCGGGTGGGCTATTACAAAATTGAAAACACCATCGGCAAAGGGAATTTCGCAATTGTGAAAATGGCTACGCATATAGTTACCAGATCCAAGGTAGGAAATCCAAGCTATTTTTTTGGTGTACACTTTCTCTATCACCGTAACTTGGCTAGATTTGGGGTGCCAGATTTAGGAAAAAATGTGCCAGGTTCTGTTTGAGAAAGCATCTATTTACAATTAATTCTTGTTAAAAAGAAGTCTGTATTCTCGACAAGATGATGCATTTTTTCTGTGTATCTATTTTCATATATCCGAACGTATTTGGAAATATGACAATGACCTTAACAATCTGCCATGGTCTGTGGTAAGATTGATTCTCGAGGGTCATTTGCACTTATGGATTAGCTATTTCTAATCCATAATTTAGGAATGTTCCCCATGTTAATTCATCTTAAATAGGGGAACCCAAGTCTTGCTTTCAGGTATAACCCTTGTTGCTTCCCAGCTGATAACAAACTTACAGTACTTAGGCCTATCATCCAAATCACATTTTGATAAACTGGTTTGAGCTAGTGCATTGGAGAAATAGTCATATTGACTACTGTAGGCATTAAAGTATAACTAAGAATTTGTGCACAAAATGTTTGTCCATATGTCAGATCGTATTGGGTCTTATAACAGGCTAATTCCTTGTTAAAATGACATAATTTCATAAAAGGTTTGGCCCGAAACTTTGTACTTACTGGATACTATGCCTGTGATTTTAATCCTGTTAATCAATTTCAAATTGCACTCGTTTTATCAAAGTTTACCAAATAGTGTTTTATGTTTCTGAAGAACAAGTGTTCTCGAGATTCACCATGACCTTAGTACCCAAGACAAAATTAATAACAAGCTGATAATTTCTTTTTTTGATGGACATCATAAGTTTTGACTATTTTTTGTCACATATCACCACTCCCAAGTGCAGACCCAAATTCTCTTGCAGTGAAAATCATTTACAAAGCCTTGAAAGTCTAGTAAATCCTGGAATTTGAACTGATGACAATCTCAAGGCCTAAGATAACCTGGATTTTTTTTTTATTAAACAGGCCTTGAAAGTCATAGTCAATATCTTTACGAGCTAGGTCTATGTTGCGATTAAAGAATTTCTTCTTCCAATTAGGATGAATAAGATTTGTTTGAATGTCACTGATTATTTTTATTCATTTTTAATGCACTTTTTCTGTTGGTACCACAACCCATTTTGCCTTGTAAGAATCGCTTAGAAAAAACATTTTTTGTTTTTTTAAAGAATTTTTTATTTACATGGGTCTACATTATTACTCTCCCTAGTGTTTAAAGGCAAGCTTAGCTCAATTTAGTTGCTTTCATAAAGAAGTAAATAGAAAGAGCTCTTACCTTTAAAAATTTTGGCAGTAATGATTTAAATTACATGTACCCTAACTATAATTAAAAGATGTGATGAAATGATCAGCCCAAGGAGGATAGCATAAAGATTGTTGTCATCATTTTTAATGTCGTAGGGAGGATTCATGTTCTGATTTCACCTTTAAGATTTTATAAATTTGAAGAATTAAAACTGTGTCATGGTGTATAATCTGGATGTAGACAAACTTTTTTGTTAATTCTCATTAGGGCTCTTTATGCCCTACTTGTAAAGATATGTGTGGTTGTGGCCGGCCTAGGATAAAACAATCCTAACTGTCATTCTTTGTAGTAAGTAACAATTTCTGTAGATTTTCATACATTCGCAATGGTTTACCAATATATACGTTCCTGAAATTGAATCAAGTGGCCAAATTAGTTGTTCAGATTATGATAACTAGTGATAGAATAAAGCGTTTAGATTTGTGGTCGATTTAGGAAATAAAAGCAAATGTCCGCAAAATCATGCTTTTAGTTTTAAGAAGTTCAAAGTTTTGGATTTGAAAATTGTGTAAAAAAGGTAACATTCATAACTGCTGGCAAGTTGTTACGGAATTGTTTGTACCATACATTGTGCAGCACTTGATAGTCATGCATGCTTATTTGGTTAGGCCAGCACCAACTAATCTAGAATTTGGTACCATACTGTTGGAAAAAAATATCTAAATTGTTATACTAACCTTGATCAATTCTTCTAGGACATTGCCATTTAGCGAAATGCACACATGGCACACATGTAGTTCAATGGAACGTGCTTACAGCCATTGATGTATTAATTAATTTGCTTTTATTTTGCCAGCATGCATGTGTCAGTCCTAAGCTCCACAATAAGTAAGGTCATATAATATTGTTGCCACTTGCTTTTTTATGTCTTGGCACCAGTTGCTACGGCCTGGAACTTGTTGGGGATTGATAAGTGTGGCTGCATTAAATGATAAAAGCTTAGGCTTAAAATGCGATCTGAAAATATAACTCGGCAAAAGCTTGAGCCTACACACATGCCAGCTTATTGCTGTTAAATTTTGCCTGCATATAGCCTATATATATAGCTGGAGCTTATATAGGCTGTAACTTACCTGGTAACTTCCTCGGTGTTCAACAAATATAGACATGGTAGGCTTGCCCATAGTTCAGTGCACTATATTTCGTTTTCAAGTGAATTGGTGCACCTGCTTCCTAAGCTAATGTTCTCAGCCTTCAAAAAGCGCCATTTAAATTCAATCTATAGGTGGATTTAACAGCTGATTTTTTTGTGTTCATTGTTAATATTTTTGATCTATTAAAATATCCTTAAGGCAAAAATTTCGATTAAATTCGCTAATTCTAGGTAGGCCTACCTAGTATATGGTTTTTAAAGATAAGTCTTGGTACCAGAAAATTTTTAATAAATGTATAGAGTCAGTATAACATACATTCAACTCATATGGAAATATACAGTATATGATTAGTTGCTACATAAAATGCATATCAGAATTTAGGAGACGAGTTTCTTCAGATAAAGTTACATGGAAGTTATGCAGAACTGTTAGCTTCTTAAAAGTTTCTGTACCGGTACTTGATCATCTTGAATTGCTGATATCTCGATGAAGGGTAGATTTTTGTAAGCTTGCATCATCTTAATTCATAAAGAACATTTCAGCCAGACATAGAAACTTTCACTGTTGCCATGACCAGCCTGTGTGGGTCTATAGATGTCCGCCCATTGCAAACAATTTGTGTCCTGTTCAATGAGAAAATGAACTCAAAAATCACCGATCTGCATTATAGATTGTTACTTTCGATTGGTTGAAGTTTGGCCAACTTTATCATATACAATATTACATATAGTGGCAAGAAAGGAAACAAAATAGTCAACTAATGCAACCAACCCATCTCCATGATCCATGGAAGTAAATCTTTAAAGAACAGTGGGTTCAGATCCAACCGTGGTTCAGATTTACTTTTTGATAGTGCATTCTTGACTGTTTGTAGTTTCCTTTCAGGTTACTAGATCGTCATGCTGTCATAAGTTTGGCGTCAGTTCTGATGAGATTATTATACCAGAAATTGTTTGTAATATATTTTAAAGAATAGGACTACTGTACTTTATTAATTGGCCTATTTTTATTATAGATTTTGCTTTTTGTTATAGGTCTATATTATCACAACCTTACTGGTTATAAGTAGTAGACATAACAACCTTGTTAAGTTATCATGCATTTTATCAAAAGAAATACGCTGTGGTTATGGATCATAAGTAATTTTGCGTTTTTTAAAATATTCAGGCAAAAAAACTTAGCATGACCAACGTATGTGGAAATAGTTTAATGCATTGTTACCCATTTTATTTTGAAACTGATTGGTTGGCTATCCAGGTGTTTATTTAAATGTTAGGCTACTGCTTTTAATTTTCAAGATGTCTATAAACAAATCTATGAACACAAATTCATTTAAAAGGGGCCGTGTGTGGTGTTCTGGAAGATGCTACCATGCTACAGTACTAGGCCTACTGATAAATAGGTCCACTAAGGCTTGATTTCATGTTGACTGACCTACCTATATGTTTTCTTGAATCTTGATGGCTATATAGGCCATGGTCAGAATGCCGGAATCGATCTTCTGGATTGATGTGAATGCTGTTAGCGTTTCTCAGTTGTACACGTCTGATCAGCTAACGTTGTTGTATTTTAGCAAATCCATAGCTTAAACACGACCCATGCCAGGATTTACATTGATTTTTTTGTTTTAAATCTTGTCAACTTTTAAAATGTGCACTTGGTCTGATATTGTTGTAGGCTCAGCACGTAGTGAATCTGAGCATCATTAGCTCAAATATACTGTAGCGTAAAGTTTATTAAAAGTTCCTTGGGAAGTAATATGTTTTCTAAATGTACAATGGGCAGATTATGTTGTTCATAAAAAGTTGTTGCCAAAATGTCCAAAATATTGTTCAACAAATGAGTGAACCTAATATCATATGTAACAGTGCACAAGACGCCCCCTTCCCCTCCTTAATAACTCAAGAACAGAATAGAAAACTATTTTAACCTGAAAAACCAAGCTTTTACTAATATCTGCGTAGCTGCATTCGATAAGCTATTCAGTTGAATCATGTTTATGAGAACTTATTTTAGTTCTATTTAGTTCTTTATATTTTAAGAACAAGAATTACAGAATTAGCAATCATATGAATGTTGCAAAGCATGTACATGTACTTAGTAAGGGAAAATTCTTAATTATTAAATTAAAATTCAATTTAATTTATTTATGGATCCAAAAAACTGGTACACAATGATTTATAGGCCTGCAATTATTATTATTGATACCTTCCTGCAATCAGCCCAATGAAAACTTCAGTTACCAATTTTTTTATTTTTAACTTTGTCTCGTACTTTGTTATTTATAAATTCCCTTCAAATTTCATTTATTTGTACAAGTTTTATTTAATTTAATAATTGAAACTGGAGTGTTTTGACTTTTTATTTGTGGTTTAATTTAAGTTGTCAAGATAGTACATTATGATTATATGTATAGTATAATAGGGTATGCAGTCATGTGCTATGTACACTGCTGTTGCTCAAACCTTATTAATACTGAATGGAATATCGTGTTCTCAATGAATTTTAATGCAAATCAAATTTCTTTTAATGGTATTTGCTCATATATCGCAAACTTTCATTGGACTGAAAAACGTTGAGTAGGTGTACCAGCATATATATCTTGCTGACTATAACCTACATGCTGCTGACACGTTTTCCTGCAGGTCTTCTTATAGTCTGATAAAGCATGGCAAATTAATTTCCTGTGTTATGGAGAGTTGGCGGTTGATATTTGATTCCACATTAAACAGCCTGTGAATTTGCTGGAATTTACCTTATAAACACTGACTGCTTATTGATAAGAAAAAGGTTTAATAATCATATATTGTCAACTTATAAGGAGATAAATTAGTCTTTAGAAAGTCTAAAGATTGGTAGAATTTTCTGTCATTGTAATACATTGTGTCAGTTATCCAAATATTGCTCATCTTTAATTTTAGCGTAGCTTGCAGTGCTTTCAAAAACGCCAACTGTTCACAAACTCAATTTGTGAAAAAATTAATCCAGATGGGCAATCTTTTATGAAAGCAAAAGCGAATTTGACGTCACTTGATCAACATTCGTCTGCCGAAAAATCACATGCCATATTACTTAATATGTAGCAGACGCTCTTTCATCAAACAATCTGTTATCCATCAGGGTTTTTTCCTGATTGTTTGATGAACAATCAGATTGTAATCAGATTGTTCACTGATTGTCTTTATGAAAGACAACTTGGTTTTTGATGACAATCGGATTGTTATCATTTTGGTTTTTGAAAGCACTGTTATTACAATGTGGGACTGTCCCTTTAAGTTAATTGTCATGCTATTTAAATTGTTCTAACCCGAAAACTTTGTTGGATAGAGTTGATAACACACATTGCAGGCTTACAAAGTTGTCTTCATAACCAAGGATATAGAGTTGTCCTATAAAATTAAACTGTTTTCTCAAAACCTCAATAAATTAAAATAGGCCTACTTGAAATTGTAAACAAGACATAACCAATTATTTGAGCATTTGCATCATTATAAGACAGTATGAACCCATAGAGATATCTAGTTTAGCAGCTGCATAATAATTATTATGCAAATGACACTTGTATAAATGCAAATGACACTTGTATAAATGCAACTGACAGGTGCGCTAGTTTAATTCTAGGCTTTAAACTAATGGTGCATATAGCAAATTGTAATTCTAATTCATGTTATAGACATATAACAGGGTTGTCAATTAATTACCTGCAGAAGACTCAAAGTTTCTATAAATGCAAGTAAGCCTAAAAAAACTTTGTTCAAACTCCTTTTAAATTCATGATATATAGGCCTACTGATAAAGTGTGTCCACCCCAAGGATTAAGGCCGGAAATGTAATTGTCACAGAGTTTGTCAACTTCAGATGTACAAGACTATCATTCATAAAACTTTCCTTCTTCGTTTCCTCAACATTGTGATTTTGTACACATTGAAAGTAGGCCTGCGTGTCATCTTTTATGATAAATTATGTAGGCCTAGGCTATTCTTGCATTGTATGCAAATGCTCAGGTCATGCAAGATGATTACCCAAGAGGATTGCTTAAATTAGTAAATTTAAGTTTTGGTTTTTCATTTAATTATATTATATATGAAACGTAAGTCCTACATATATACTGTGAATTTGAATATTGACATAGGCCTACAGCTGATTGAATACTTTTTGTAATCTTTTGTAGAATGTGGTATATTTTGGCATTTAAGATTTATTTATTTCTAATTGTTTTTTCCCCTCATTATTGTAATGTACAACCTTAAATGGCTCTTTCCTATTGGTTTGGTTCAATTAAGGTTTTGATGAACAAATTTGTTTAAAAAAAATGTTATAGTAGGCCTACTTGAAATTTTATATCCTGCCATAATATACGGTATATATTAGAATCATTCTTTTCTGCAAGATAGTTCCTTGATGGGTAAAGCCATATGTCATCTGGTGATTATTTCAAATTTTACTTTTAATATTTCTTATATCAAGATGCTGAAAATTGTTAATGCTTGTTTGCTTTAATCTTAAAACTTGTATGAAATACTACATTTAAAAGCTCAAATCATCCCATTGTGAATGAGCCTTTAGGATATATCATTATGCCCATCACAAATCGTCAGATTTCTGTATCCAAAAGCCAGTATTTCTATGTAAAAAGCTATCCATCTTAACCGTGGTATAGATTATCAGCATAATAACAAATTTTAAACAAATGTTAAAGAAAAATGCAAACATAAGCGCAATACACAATAAATGACTCCAATGTTTAGACATTATGCTATATAACAGTTACAAGTGCAAGGCCTACTATATACTCGAACATTATAGTTATGGTGTTGTGTCATGGATCCCAGATGGTTATTGATAGGGACAAGTTTTCTGCTTCCGCCAAGAAAGAATGTTGCAAATAACCAAATGTGTACATGTGGACCTATATTTAAAAAAGCAAATTCCTGTAATTTAGTATGCTACATTTCCAGGTCGAAGAACCTGGATGTTAGACATAGCTTGCAATTTCGTCTGCTTTTTCCAATATTTTTGTCCGTTGTCTATGGCCTATAATAATTATTCAGTTTAGAGCCAGCACATGTGCCAATGTATTTCTGTTTACTAATCCTAGAAATGCTTACTTATCCTCAAAGATTAAACTTTTAAGCCATTTATTCTTGTTATTTAATCAGAAAGTTGTCACTGAAATCTGGCTCATAAACAAGCCATCAAAGGTATACCATTTCTGGTATTGCCATCAAGGTGTTGCTTCATCTGTGCATAAAATAGCTAGGCTTATTGCTATCCAATGCATTTTTGTTGCTTTCGATACTAGGCTTATGCCATCATTGCTTTGCACTCCCATATTGCTTCAGGAGTTGCATAAAAGTGAAATTGTATTTATTACTCGACTCATTAAAAAACAATGGTTTGGGATAATGGGTTCCTCTTGCAAGCCATTGGGATGCCCTTCAGTTTTAGGTGCAAGAACTGCTTGCCTGCATAAGCCTCTCAGGTGAGGTAACAAAAAGAACTGGTGTGAAGCAGTCTGACACAGCTGTAACCAGGTTAACAGCTTTATTGTTTATCATCCTTAAAGTTTTTGATAAATAAAAATACGTGGGCTATGCTGCTTTTTTTGGTTCGGATCCCCCCAACTCCCTTAGAGTCGCATCTGCATTGGCTGATGTAGACTATACCGTACTCAATGGGGAATTTTTGAACACTCATTTTGAATTTAGCACATAAATATGTGGTTTTCTGTTATCTGGGAAACAAGTTTAGAAATTCAATCCAATAGGTATAACTTTTAGTATGATATGGTGTCAATATCAGCTGATTAATATTGTTTATTTCAACTATGTATAGGCCTGATAAGACTGAAAACAGAATAGAGCTATACCCGGTATTGCACATATGCAACATGGATTAGAGGGTTTGATTCCTGAGACATGACAGGAATTTTTATGTAATTCACGGTGTCTACCAGGTCATGAAGTCATAAAAATTCCTACTTTGGCAAAAGTAATAAAAATAATGAAATAATATACTTTTCATCATAAAAAAGTCATTTTTTATGGACTTGAGCAGTCGAGTGGACATCGTGTAAGATACCATCATTCTTTTGACAAATGTATCACAAAGAATCATAAGCATAATTCACTTATTGTTCAATTTGGTGTATAAATAGATTGCAAGAGTTCGGTTTCTAATGTTACCTGTACTGCCAATAGTTCGGTAATTATATAATTAAAAGAAATTAAGAAAATATCAGCCTGAGGGGGGAGATTAGCCATTGCTTGTACCTCTTGGAGTATATTTGACGTCATAAGTGGCCATCCCAAAGCGTCACATGGTATCAATAAAGACTAAATCCACCACGAACTGATATTTTCATCACTTCTTTCAATTATGATTAATGAAATTTTAACAACAATTTCAGAAAGTAGGAATTTCTATTAAATACGTTCTTTGTTTATAGGATTTTTTTTATTAAAAATGCCCAAAAGTTGAGCCAACAAATCTTCTATTTAAATTTGTTTGGCTTTCTGTTAGAACAAATTGGCATGCCAAGCAGTCTGCAATTAAGCATAGGACTATTACTTAATAAGCATTAATTAGTATATAATTGTCTTAATTGCATACAGGTAAATATAGCAAATCTGTTGTAGTAGCAGCAGTTGTTGCCGGCATATTGAAAACAGATTTGCCATCGTGCGCTATAGCTAATTGCAATGCATTGCTGACAGTAGCAAAATACCTGCTAGGCCTACTATATTATGTGCAGGTGATTGGATTGATGGTTTCACCACTCGGAACAGGGTCTTCGTTCCAGCCGATAATCGATTAATTCTGGGGTAAAATTTCTTGTGTTTTTAAATTTCATTTTTATATTCAGTCATGCAGACGCAAAGCATTACTAAATTAAAAGAGTAGGGCCTACATGTAGCTTTAGGGTATACAGTAACATGGAGACTTGGGAAAGATTCCACGAAATGTTGCTGATTATTATTAGATGTTAATTCTCAAGAGTTTCTTTGAGATTTTGTTGTGCTTACCAACATACTCATTATTGGTCTGTCCTTAGTCTCCAAAGTTTCCAATACACTATTTCAAAAGATGGCAAAGTGGATTGATTTTAATCAGTATTTTTTTTTAATCGTTGATTTCAATCTAGAAATGAATTGAAAGGCTACGGTTACATGTGCTTGATTGAATGTATTATACGAGTGCGTGCATTTAAAACAAACGTGAAACTTGAAGAATTTTCAGAAAAGTCTATATTAAAAACAGAAAAATAGAAATCATAAAGCAGAACAATTAATGCTGGATCAACTATATCAGAGTTTCCCACTCAGCTGGAAAACCTGGATTTGTCAGGGAAATAGCCTCAAATAGGAACAACCTGGAAAAGTCAGGGACATTTCCAATCAGCTAGTAAAGTGCTAGCCTTAAATTGCCACAATCTCAAATGCTGAGTTGTTAATGATAGGCTACAGCACAAAAGAGTGCGCATCTGGGCACACGTATGTAATACATGTAATAGGGAATAATGGGAATTCCCCTTTAGTATGCTCAGGGACTTTTACATTGACTAGCAACATTTAGTTTCCAGCTCAAATTAATAGTACAATAGTACAATGACTGGATGTTTATCTAGATGTAAGTCTGTGAAATTTGTTGTAGCAATTTAAAGAAAACATTCTGCATATATTCTTATGCAAATGTATTTTTGGTCAAAATTTATCATATAGGAATGACTGCAAGTCTGAATGTCAATTGGTCAAAATGGTTGAAAAATATTGAAGATAATCCATTTAGGCCTAATGCGTGCTTACTGCACATTGTGCTCTTAAGACTATTTCTCTAATATGGGTAAACAATTAACCTTTGTAAGCAATGTCAAAGGTCCAAAACATGTAGGCCGTAAGTTCTGTTAAATTTTGTTTCAATTTTATTCTATTACATTTTTTGATAAAGTCGGGACATTTTTTTCAAAAAACCTGGAAAAGTCGGGGAAGTTGAAAAGTAAATTTCAGTGCATGAAAACCCTGTATATATAATCCTGGCATTCCTATGCACATAGTTACCAGACCAAAAATGATTCTTGCGGCTTGGAAATGGATCCTGACTTACCAAGAATTAAAATTCATCGCTGAGCCTGACCAATTTATGCATAACTTGTAACTGATAGAAGTAGTCGAAACCTTTAGGCCTGCTATCTGTTTCTTAAATGCACTGCATGTGCTAGTAATTAATACAGCATAATTAAATAAAAGTAAAAGAATGGTTTAAATAAAAGTCCTATTTTTATGAATTTTTTTTATTTATAAAAGTGATGCTTTTATCCATGCACCCTGGAAGCCATTCTGATATACGGTACCTTATTTGATAATATTATTTGTTTTACTAAATTGATGATGCATTAAACAGTTTTAATCAGCCTATATATTCAGCTTAACTACTATTGGAAAGCTTCTTTTAAAAATAATTTGAGAAATCGGATTATCGTTTGTATCGCATGCAGGGCATTCAAAACGTTTGCGGTCACACTGCTACCAGCAGCACTACAGGATGGCTTACACATTTTTAATGCAGCTTCATAACCAGTTTGTAAAACTATAGACCTCATTGCATTTAGTGGAGTTATCAGACTTACTGAACGAATCCATAAGAGATACTGTATGTGATATAAGAGATGTGAAACTCTTTTGACAGTCGATTGTCAGAATCCATCAGAAAACTATTCTTATGTATATATATCGTGTAGTATTACTTTTTCATTGTATGTGTGTTGGTAATAATTAATGGGCATTTGTCAGTCAGTCTAGACGATATATATATTAGTCCCTGGTAACCGAGCTACGCTCGTGGTATATTTATAGAGACCGAGATCATAGCAAGAGGTGGTGCATGG
>JAQIXP010004031.1:0-12111 GCA_034700285.1 Proteroiulus fuscus
CAGGTTGAATTTCACATATGCACCCTGATTAAACAATATGGCTGCTGGTCCGTTCTTACTGAATCACCCGGTATATATAATTTCCCCATGCAATCTTGTTGTTGAAGCCATGACTGTGTAGCAGGTATTAATTAAATCAAAACATGACTATAAATTCTCTCATGCTCATTATATAATAATGCAACAATGCAATATTTGAATGTATTAAGCTAATAATTCATACAAAATTATATTATATAAAGTGCCTGCTTCTTACGTATTACACCAAGGAAATTATGATATGAAATGTCCAAAGGAAAAAAGGAAACATTTATCGAACTCCTTGAGGTGTTGCAGTCAAACCAAATACTTTTTTTTTTGACAAAATAATTAAAAAAGGATTTCAATCCACTCACTTTCTAGTCAAAGACTATTCATTGGGATAAATATTTTTTGTATAGTTTCCCTTTAGGAATAAAGGTATACAAGCGAGCATGTAACTCAAAGTATGGATAGTGCACTTAAAATCACTGAAAATATAGCATAGAACGACCACAGTATAATCCACATCAAAAACTTCATTTCGCCCAACTCCATCTGACAAAAATTGCCAAAATGTATGCTTTTGCTCCTACTGCAGGCATCATTAAAAATCTTATCAAAAGTTCTTCAAAACAAGAATTAATGATGCGTACATTTGGAAACAAAATAATTAATTAGGCGAATAGCCCAGCTGTCAATCACACAACACAAACCACTTAAATTGAAATTAATTTTCTGCTACCAACTTTGTCAGAAAATAAAGGACTGAATTATAACCAACAATCAGATAAGGCCTCCATTTTTTGGGTACAGTATACGAGCCATATGACTTGGTTCGCCTTGCAAATTCCTTGGTCTGTTACCTCAGATAACATACCTCGTGTTATTTGCGACGAACCAGCCATACCAGTAAAAGGTTATGTATAAATCTCTTTCTCTTTGAGGTTGTTAAAAATTCCTATGTACACGCACACACGAGCCTTAATTTGATTTTGTTGGATATAGCAAAGGGCAGATCCTGAGATATATATAACACGCACGCTTGTATGAATGGAGCCAAAAGTCTTTCCTGCAATGACCTTGACAGAAGATGATAATATAAATTCTAGATGAAAGCATAGAATATAAAAAAGAAAAAAAAGAAAATGTATATGCTAGATTTTGCACAGCAAAAGCAGCTATAGCTTAATAAATGTTGTTTAAACTGTTTTCCTGACTGTTTACATGCATATATTGATTATACATTTTTATTCTTTAGCTATATAGTATACAATATTATTATAATATTAAAAGGAACATATTGCTAGAAATCCTAGTTTAATTGCAAATATGGCAACATGATTGCCTGCACCAGGTATAACATGAAATAGCTTATTTCAAATCTAACAAGGATAGCATAGCATATTAAATCAGTTTTGTAATGTCTTTATATGCACGCATCACTGTTTTGTCATCATCGATTCCTTCAGGTTGGATAAACCATATACGTATATATAGGCTTGTAAAAGGATTCTACTTCAAAAGTGTTGAATTGAGAAAAAGTGGATTCTATATACACCATTCTGTTTAATCAAAAGAACGACTACATTTAAAAGCAGTACCTTGCAATACCCTATATGGATGGCCTGCATCCATGGCTTATACTCCTATCTCTGGGGCACAACAGCTGACGTCATAGGGAGGTCAATGTGTCTCTCCATAAGACAATCACATGGTAAAACAATAACTATATTAAAAGCTCAAATGTTTTCATAAATACTTTTAATTATAATTATTTAAATATTGAAAACAATTTCAAAGTTAATGTACAAACTTTTGCTGATAATTTAATTTAGAATTTTGATTAAAGAAACTTTAATTAAGCGGAGTTTCTCTTTAAACTATCAGCTTTATAATGTGAGTGTAAGACTATTCTGGAGGTGAAAAGTTAGGACCCTTAATTTTACCCAAAAGAATGATTACGTTTGTTGACATTCAAAACACAGATGTATTAATTTTACTTATTCCAATAAAGCAATTTCGCTGCTGAAAACTTGAGATGGCCTTTTTACATCAAATGACATTTTCTGTTAAAAAAGAACTAATAAACAGTTGCTTTCAAAGCAGTCAAAACTTTGATAAATGGCTGGCCAAACCATTTTCTCAAAACAATGCTCAGCTTGGAAACACACACAAAGTTCTGCTCAGTTTAGACTCAGAAGCAGAACTACAATTAACTATATCAGCATCTATCAGGTGATGGAATATTGACACCTGATGAGCTCAAACCAGTGTGAATGGTCAATCACACCATATTAAGACAATATAATGCCCAAATTGCAGTCAATTGTACAAAAGAACCTATAGGGCAATTTTTAAAACAATGTTAGCAATGGAAAGTCAAGTTGTCATCTCTACAGTGGGGAACATACCAAACATCACAACACAGATAAATTGACTTTAGAATCATTTTTACTTGTTAGAATATTTGATGTTGTAGAAAAGACATTCTGAATCAGAAAATAAATTTTATAGTACATCGCACTACCTGTATTGAAATTCTACAATTGTATATATGTTAACTTTGCTGCTTTGCGAGAGAGTACTGCTCTTTAAATAATTTAATAATATTCGTTACTTCTGATTTTGAACAAATTGGAAAATGCAGTTTCTCCACAGAATTTCAAATATCACTAAGATAAAAGTGCAGCAATTGCTTACTATCACTTCAGATTCCCCGTTTCAAAGAAATTGAATGCAACAACATAAAACAGCGCAGTATAGGCCTATCTCCTTTTCATAACATATTTGAAAAGAATTCACGTTTTGTCGAGATCAATAGAAAAGAAAACTAAACTGCAGGATGCCTTATTTTGCATTAACCAGTTTTCTCACATAGTTTGAAATGCGACCAATAATTAATTAAATATATGCCAGTATGCCATTATAAAATCTCTCAGCTAATGGCATCAAAAAGACGAAGGAAAATTCTATCAACATATAGCACCACTGACATACTGATCCTGTTTAATAAAATATTTACGATAAAGTAGGTATACTCTGAAGCATTTCCAAATTAATTAAGCTATGTATTTCACTCATTGAACTTGTTTTCCAATCAATTTCCAGTAAGTTCAAATACAAGAGAAAATACTACGGGGACCTAACCACTTTTAAGTTGAAGCAATCATTTTTGAAGTGAGCAAACTGATATTCCCTAATGGATTAATTCCAAGCAAGCCAGGAAAATAGATCTAGTTTTAAACAAATCGAATTTGTGAAACAACACTGGAGTACCTCATCAGTATTCCCATGTTATATATATCATCCACAAAAAAGGATTCAGTCCTGGTAGTTTTATCAATACAAAACAAAGTGATTAAAGGCTTTCGTCAACAAACACAATCCTGACTAAAGCAACATCATTTTACCAAATAAAAACAAAAAAGTGTTCAGAATGATTAGATTAGAGGCCATGGAGCTAGCACACAGATAATTTCAGAAATGTTTAAACTTGGATTTCTGTAAATAAAAGTACATTTTCAAATCCGGATTAAATTTAAACTCAAGGTTGGCCAATGCAAGTACATTATCTAACGTCAAGTTTAAAGATAACTAAGACCGGTGAAGACGCCGTTAGACATGAAAAACAACTTAAAATAACTTCATCATGCACACTAATTATGTACATATTTATTTTACTATATTACTAATTCGTTACAATTCAACAATGTGTTTAATCTATCATCCCCAGAAAACTAGATTTTCAATGAGATAAATACGTTATAAATTGTTATATAAAATGCTTTAACCAGCATTGTTCTCAAGGGCCCAATTAATATGATATTAATGTGCGATCTTGCATGCAGCATTGTAATTATAGTATAAATCAAATCAGGATTCAACAAAGTATTCCCTTGCCCATAAAGCTGGCAAAACTTTTCTGAAATTTACATATTTCTAACTAGACTAATTGCATAAGTAGACTCAATACTGCAGAACAAATAATAAGAATTATAAATAATTCTGCTTCTACAGAACAGAAATGAAAATGCACAGCCTAGCTGCGTAAAGCACTGTGTTGAAAGCTGGCAGCATCTGACAATTTTGAAGGATCTACAATCACATCTTTTCCTATTTCCGCAGAAATGTTGACTTTATTACGAAATAGTGACAACTTCAAAAATAAGATTTCACAGTAAAATAAATTTAGAAAAGAGAAAAAAAAAATCGTCTTTCAAACGTCAATGGAATGTGTCATGGATGTACTACAACGAAATGGTTGGCAAACAACGACTAAATATAACGGCGATGCAATGCAAAGAGAAAACGGGCAAAAGAGAGTAAGCGTAAGTAGATGTTCTGGTGGATGTGCTATCACCCATAGGTACTAGTATACCACATAAGAAATGAGATAGAACGTCATTACAAGCACCTACCCTCAACTAAATCATGAGCCTACAGCTGTCAGGGATGAATGTCATTCTGTTCAGTCATGCAGTGTGAAAATATGACACAAATCTTGTTGACTAAACATTTCAATTGATGGAGATTGCTTTTTCCGCAACATACAAACAAACGCATTTTCTCATCTTTGCTTTCAGTTCCTTTCAAACTCTCTTTTTGTGCTTTTCAAACAAAAACTACATTTTCTTAAAATTCTTATCCACTAAGCGCTTAACGCTCTTATGCATTTGAACACATTCAATCTTTACTTATTTATGGTCCATAGGGCACTGAATTGAATTTTATTTACTAAAAAAGTCAATTAATTTTGATAGGCCTCAATTCCTTTGATTAGGTTTATTCTCTTCATGCAGTATCTTCCTAATTAGTCAGTATAACCTGTACAACAAATGCCTATGAAATGTTAACATGGTGGCCATCTTTTTGTGATGATTTTACATCACCTCTTGAGGCTGATCAGATGAGTTTGTTGAATAGAAAGCCATTCAAAATTGACATCAAATGATGTAACTTCCTTCTGCTGGCTTTCCAACAGCAAATTATCACCGTATTAATGATGAATTTTGTTGCAACGTCGGGACTTTTTGGTTAATTTAGGAAGGTATTGATTGTACAGTCAGTTTATTCAAAATTTAAAAAAATAAATAGTTTATCATTAATATGAAATATATTGCAAATGAATCGTGGATTCCCAATATACTCCCTTTGCGCATTTCATAAATTAGCAATCATTTCCACTTACATAATTTTGGAACTTTTCTGAAAGGGGGGTGGGGGTTTAGGAGAACCTTTGCAATATATAGTCTGTCATGGGGGAGCTTTACCCCCTCCCCCCACTCTCACCATAATTATGCCAGTGAATTATTCAATGCACGTTAATGCAGTAAATACGCCGTACCTTCATATCTTAGTGTATTTCAAGCTATAGACATACTAGTGATTTTCTACACATAAATGCAAAGCTTGCTGAAGGCTTGCAATTTTAACTATTGTTGCCGACAGCTTATAGAACCAGGCGTTTCACTTTTCTAATGTTGCGCAGGAGAGTTGCGATTGCCTGCAGCAATGACTCACAGTATGTGCATGACTCACAGTTCAAACTGCCAATCGCAGCTCTCCTGTGCAACGATACAAAAGTTAAACGCCTGGTTCTATAAGCTGTCGGCAACTTTATAAGCAAAAATAAAAATACAAAATTCTAAACTTTTTTGAATTTACATTTAAAAGCTTCTTTCAGGCTAAGAATTATTTTTAGTAACTAGTTACGCATGCATTGGGCGTCACGTTTATGCCTTAGGGTGTCTGCAATATAAGAATGAATTGGAAAATTCAACTACTATAGACTTGACAATCAGAAAGGCAGGAGCCAGCTAGGTTAGTTACTCCGGAATCATGAATAGCAACTGATTCATTTCCTTTTCAAAGTAGACCTATGACTATAAATGCACCTATGTCATGGTATATAAATTAGAAAATACAAACACTACATTAGATTCTACGAGATTGGAACCTCACGTTCAATATAATCACAAGGCATCTTAATCTCTTTTCTTAAAACAGAATTTATACGAGTATTTTAAGAAATCAGCCCTTTTTGAAGCATTATTTCTTAATTTCTCTGAATCCCATTTTCAACCTGAGTAGTGAGTACATGCACCTTGCCTACATTGATCGCATTACCGCTTTCATTACTTATGTGTTGGCTAACAAACATTTCCTTTATTTTTTTTTCCCAGCTGGACCAATTGAAACTATATTTCTGCTTCTCGCCTGCCTTAACAGCTGCACTAACCCTTGGATTTACCTGGCATTTAGCGGCAGCCTGCTTAACCATTTAAGAGTTTGTATTGGGATAGGAACCGGACGTCCTCGTGACAACGACAGCATTGGCGACGAGGAGCCAGAGCCAAAAAACCACAACAATGAAAACAATCACATTCAGGTGCAGCATGGCAAGATGGCGTCTACTAAATCTGAAGTTGTATGACGCACATAGTCTCCAAAACAGTGTAGTGTGGTTACATGAAATGTTTGCTATTGTCAGACTATATAAAGTGGCTTGTTTGCATCATTTTGAATTCAGATGTGCTTGCCCATCACAAGTGCATGTCCTTCTATCAGTCATGTACTATGAATTGCTAATTCACATTACATTAGTAACATTACATCAACTTTCAAATGAGCCTTACCACTAGTTATCGCTAACGGTTTCATCCATATGCAAAACTTCCGGGGTAATCCTATGTAAATTCTTAACGATTTACACAGGGCAGTCAGTTTAAATAAAATCCCGAATCCTTACAATTTTTATGAAAGGAAGGTCATACTTATTGCAGCAAATATTTACAGAAAAGAATGTGGTCCAAAGAAGTCGTAGCTAAGGACTATCACATTGTAATTTATTATGTCCATTGAAAATACGTAACCATAACTACTGCATTGGGTTTTTCTACCTTCATTACCTTACCATTGTTAAAATTTCAATAGACTTTATCAAGAAATGCTCACAGCATTTCAGAGTAATTTCTCAAACCATGCGTGGCAACATTAAATTAAGGTAACCAATTCAAGTGCAATTGAAAAAAAAATCCCTCTCAAGATTACTTTCGGTGATTAAGTAAATATTGTGCAAATGTTGATGTAACATTTATTTTTGGTATTGCATGTAACATGTTTCACGTCATTCATTACGATAAAAACATTTTCCAAGTGTTTCCAGAAACGTTTCTCAACCAATTTAATAAAATGATTACTATATTTCAAAACATATCTATACAAGTGGTTAATATTATTTTAGCATGCCTTATTAGGAACAGAGAAAATGTTACAAGAAAATGAGTGAGCTGGTGAATGGGAAGAATCTTGTAAGAAAACATGAAATATGGTCTTGTGGTAGTTCCAAAAAAGTAAGCAAGCATGACTAACCGTTAATCTCCAAACATTACTTCTAGGTGTAAATTTACCAAGCCTGCTGCCAATGGTCACAAATCACAAATCTCAAGAAACTTGAAATGGGCTTCCGCACATAGGTTAAAAAACCCATAGGTTCGAAACCTGAAACAAAAACATGAGACTATAAAGCAATACGTTCATTATACCAATTCAAAAGTTATATTAATTTCCTTTGCTTACGTAATTTCACATTCTCTACTTTCCACACTACATAACTATGTAATTAACACTGCATGCCAGTTAGTAATAAAACTGTAATTAATATATTTGGATAAATTATATGACCCTTATATCCACTTGTAAATTAAAATAATAATGGTGGTGGTCAGGTAAAAAATGTCGGCAATAAATTTCTGCATTTCTAGACTTAACTGGTAAAAGGCATTCACAGTATTCATTTTCCATTTGAACTTCACACTTTACGTTGATCTTGATAAGGAACATGCTTGGACATTTACCCTTCGGCCAAATCTTTTTATCTGGCACTGGTTCAAATAGCATTTTATAACAATAAAAATGGATCCACCCAATCAGGGGTGGATAGAGGATTTTGCTAAGGGGGGCAATCACATGTTACAGCTTTGGGCAGGGCAATTTTCTCTGGATAACGGGCGGCCATATTTGCTGGCTAAGGGGGTGAAATTGCCCTTTGCTCCCCCCCCCCACCTGTATCCGCCCTTGAGCCCAATATATTGTATATCAGAGCCAATCATGCTACGTCCCCCTTCCCTTCCCCCAAAATACTGTCGTTACGTCAGTACCGGGGGGGGGGGGGGGGGGGATGAAGTGCGCAATCGCATGTTCAAAGTTTTTGAAGGGCAATTTTCTCTGGCTACCTGGGCGGCTATTTTGGCTGGCTAAAGGGGGGAGGATTGCCCCCCTGTATCCGCCCTTGGTACTTCTCACCACTTGTTTCAAAACTACATAAAGACACATGATGGCGTTAGCCGTTAGGCAACCAAATCGGATGGGGGAAAGGTGGGGGGCTGCAAATAACTGAAATGGAAAAAGGCCATTTAACATTGCCTTGCTCTTAACCCGAGGGGGAGAGGGGGGGTGAAACTTGAGCTTTCACTGGCTAGTCTGCGGGAACAGGATTGATGCCTAATTTAATTTTCTGGTATAAGTAACTATATTAGGTAACAATACATGAGCGGTCGGTGATATGGACTTGGGGGAGGCTTACCTCCTATAATTGAGACATTAAATGTAGATTCAATTTTTAGGTACGCCTATACAGTAATATTTCATAATATTTACTACTGTCAGCTTCCCCTCCCCCCTTTAATTAAAATTTGCACAGACCACTCATGCCAAACATTCTTTGAAAAATGTATGCCTGTCAGCATTTTAAAATTGAATGTTTCTCAAAATTAATGAGTATGCAGATTTCAGCAATAACAGATATGTGTAAAGTTTAACCCTCCCAGGTAACCAAAAATGGTTGGAATAATGACGTTGGCACATAGGAAATATGTGTTTCGGGCCAACATTGGTTCATTTCATTGCCACGACAATGGGCAAACCCCCCCAATAGCGAGCACCCTAACCTATGACTCATATCCTACATTATCACCTATATTTATGAATGGCTTTCAGAACAGAATATCATAATTATGTACCCATTATTTTGACAGTCTAGCTACAGCAACCACTAAAGTATTTAATTTAAAGTGAATGTCTCACTTCATTACAAGTTGCTTGAAATGAAAGCAAGAAATTTATTACTCAGCAAATGCCAGAATTTAATAATAGTAGCTTTGAAAAACATGGGTGCCATTTTAGGATTATCTTACTGAATTAACGATATAATGTGTTATTTGATAATTGAATATATCGGTTATTGCTGTGGAAGCTGTCTAATTGGCAAACATAATATAATGAATGACGTCTGGGGAAGGCGCTTGCCCCACACTGGAGTAATCTCGCTCCCCCCACCCGACGCACTAGATACGAAAACTACACACATACCCGGTATATATATCGTGCTGTGACTCCCCCATCCCTCCCTCCCTTTTGAAAAATTTTCTGCTGGCGCCACTGATTGTGGAAGGGTCCTATACAATAGATATAACAAAATCCTTAATTAAGCATCGGATCGAGTTTGTTTGAATTTAATTGAACATACTCGGTGACCAGCTTAATTATAATAAAAATCTTCTTGAAACATAAAATGTCCAAAGACGCCATTTGGGGTCAGCAGAGAGGTGTCACAGAGAATGGCCACAGAGGTTTCCATAAGCATGAAAAAGAAAGGGGGATTGATCTATTTTTTCTGTAGGCATGGGCAAGTCCATTTTGAAACTTATGCCATGTGCAAGAAACACCATTTTATTACAACGGAGGAAGATTTCCTTTAGTGAATAGCTATAAAATAAATATCCGCAGGGATAGGAATTAACTAAACTGGCCGCGTCATATCGCGTTCTATATAAAACAACACCAATTCGTCCATATATGTTAAAAAAACATAGGCATATCAGTATACCGCAGAACTATTTAGAGAAATTGCAAGAATTTCTGTTTTTACTTTAATAAAAAATATATAATTCTATATATATTCTATAACTGCTTGCACTTGAGTTCTAGTTCCACTTACATTGTTAGAATTTTATATCTTGCAAAGCTTTATTGTACCGGTACATTTCAATAGTCTTTTGAAAATAACTGGCTTTTTGGAAATACATTGGCTAACAATTTATATAGAGTAATTTTGTGAACAGAGGCTTACCATAAATGACGTCACACAATGAGGGGGGAGGGTGTTTGGATTTAATAATCACGATTTGAAACAAAGGGGGGAGGGAAGTTTTCAAATTGTGGCGACTCAACCCCTCTTATTTAATAATACTAAATAACTTGCCTTTTCAAAACTGGAACTGAGTACTTTCTATTCCATAATTTGACATATAAATTAACAAAGGCATACCCAGGGGAGGTAGGGTGGTGGTTTGGGTGTCAAATTCCCCCCTCCCCTAGGATCCAAAATTACATAAGAATCTACCCCTGCTGGGGGTCTGATACCCCCCCCCCTTAAGTATTGCACCACCCCCCCCCTTCCCCTTTTAAGTATATCCTAGTTATGCCAGTGTAAATTACTCTAAAATTAAGAAAGTAACATTAAGTAACAAATTATTAAGAAAAATCGTCCAAGATTTGTGAAGTCATAATAAAAGGGGTGAGTTTCAATTTTACGTGATATTGATGGGGGAGATTTCGATTTTGTGATGAAATGTGGGGAGGGAAGGGGAGAAAACGCACATTTTTAGTGTGACGTCATTTATGGTAAGCCTCATAATCAGCAATGTCAAATGTTACAACTGACCTACAAATTCTCAACAATACCCAGTGTTTTGTAGCACATTGCATGCTGTATACAAAAAATTATTAAAATCTGAGTTTCCTAACCAGGTTAAAATTAAATGCACAATTATAAATACTATAAATCAGATGAAGCATTATTTTCATGATATGCATAACACATTTTTAAAAAAATGTGCTTTATTTGCACTCATTTCCATTAATAACTACTAAACATATGAGTAGTACCCACCTTATTTAAGTTAAAGAGATTCAAATTGATCGGTCAATTTTCCAAAAACGAAACAAATTCTGTCAACTTAATAAGTTGTTCTTCGCTGGCTGTACTGCACACTGGAGGCGGTGCTGATAAAACAAGAACGGAAAACCAGGAATTAAAAAAGAAAATAGTCAAGCAGAAAAAAAGAGACAAATTCATTACCTCGGTCTCCCACAAATTGTTTTATGTTCTTCATGGAGAAGCCATTCACTGAAATTGGCATCATTTTACCTGTTTAGTTCTTGATCTTTTTTAAACAGTCACCAATTTCAAATTTTTAAATTGCTAAGTTTTGTCATTTTATATCATTTCACCTAGCTCATGTTTAAAATATGCTTGAATATGTATTATAAAATTTCAAATACAGGGGCCACTAGCAATTAAGTTATCTCAAACAAATACTACACAAATTATCACAGAACACAACAGAGTGTTAACGTAAGGTAAGAAACTATGAACTGCAAATCTTATCCATTTGCTAATAACTAAAGATTGCCGTTGCGATCAGCAAAAATCGGTGATTGTCACTCGAAAAAATTTTACATACGTGTTTATATGAATATAAAATCATTTCTTTTCTTACCAGATTTAAGGGGAGCAACCATTTTTGAAGCATGGTCCACTGTCCATCCACATTTCTGGGCCACTGTCAAAATTTAAAAAAAAACAGCATGCTAAAACAATAACCTGTTATAGTTTATTTTTCATTTTTAACAAAATATAACTTATTACTAAAATTTTTAAAAAATGCAGCTGTTGACATGTAATTAGAGAAAAAAACTAACACATTAGCACTGGCATTTCCATATTCATTTTTTATTATGTCAGAAAAAGTGATGTAAAAATATTATAGTTGGGCCCCTTATAAGATTTTTTATAAAACCTTCTCTGAGGTGTACTGTTTATAAATGAATAGTAGTAGATATCGAAGAGAACTTTGTACAGGAAAAAAAATGTAATGTATGCACCATGGCAAAATTAAAAATTTTGAAATATAAGCAATGAAAGTGGAGAATATTTAAATATTTGTTATATGGGTCATTCCATGACAAATCAACCAAGCCAAAACACCCTACCATCTCAGAATTTGACCAAATTTGGTGAGTAGGGTT
>JAQIXP010004032.1:0-12107 GCA_034700285.1 Proteroiulus fuscus
ATTTTGGGGTTCGGTTTGGGGGGGGGGGGGCGATTATAAATTTTTACAAAATTTTTGGTTATAGGCAAAAATTAAAAATGCTTCTGTAGGCCTACATCATGAAAAATTAAAAAAAAAATTGCGCTGCAGGCGATTTTTTTTTTTTGCCAAAAAACACTCAAAATAGGCTAAAAATCACCAAAATTGCATATTTTCCCTTTTTTTTCTAGTTTGAGTCTATGGTTTGGGGGGGGGGGCAATCAACCCGATCGCCGACCCCCCCCCTCCCCCCGAAAATCCGCCAGTGCTATATACTGACAATACTAAAAATAATCTCAGATAATTTTTGCCATGTTATATTTAAATTAACATTGTAAAAATTGGAATTTTATTTGAAATATTCTTTTTTTATGCATTTTTGCATAGAAGCAAAATGATGCCAACATTGAATATGATTCCAGTGATGAACCTTTCTCCCATTACTAACAGATGGTGCTAAAACTTTGTGAGATTTTACGATTCAGGTCAGGCAGTATGGCGCTGTCCATGTTTTACATATAAATAAGAATTGTGATTTCTCATTACTGGTAACTTTAATTCCAATATTATCAGTAGTGAATATTATTATTTCTTATCAACATTTAGTTTTAAAGCTTAGATTTTAAAGAACTTATTTGTAGATTCGTATATGTACATCCTACAAGATTTCCCCCTGTTTTGACTAAGATATATACATAAGAAGATAATTTGATCCAAACTTTTGGAATTATTTATCTATATCACCTGACTTTCGAGAGGATTTTGAATTTTGATCGGCTCCATAGGCATAGTTTACACTGTTTTCTGTTTTACAAGTTTATGAGAATATTAATATAACACACACAAAAAATCAGTTATAGTTAATTTAAATGCAAAAATCATACTTTTATATATACCGAGGCATGTGGGAAAGGAGATTGCGTCTATTTCCCTTATAAATATGAAATATATATCCGCTATATGTCTACGTAATGATTTGTATAATGGAGTAAAAGCATATTTGGAATATTGCGATTTCGTCCCTAAAGCAGCATTATTCAAATAAGTATGCAAATTTAATTTTAGTTTTTGACGTTTATGAAGCCAGATATATTCTGAGTGCAGCTTAGAAATTCAATTTTCTACTACAAAATACGAGATCCGTTGTTTTCATGAAGCAATATAGTATGCTATGACTATATAAATTAAAGATTAAGCATATATGTGTGGCCTATATATATACGTGATCGTGCATATGCCAATGCTTGTTAACAACACTGCATAAATTTTATCATCTGAAACAGTGTTGAGGCTGGTTGATAACAAATCCTTTATTGATTTATGCTATATTTAAACCAGTTTGAAAATAAGGTTCAGGTTTGTTTGCTCAGTTTTTAGCTGGAATATTACCCTCCAGAATTTAACAAATTAAAGAAAAACGCAAGTTGAAATGGGGCTCAAGGTGAATTCCAGTTTCCATAGGGACTATATATATAAGTATCCTATAGAGTCTTTTGGGTATATATGCAGGACTAAATAAATAAATCGAGGTATATTGAATATATATTCTGCGCAAAATCGATCGATGTATTGCAGATGAAATGATACGTTCGGCACTATTTAGATTCAAAAATATTTTTAAAAATGTGTACTGCATGGTATAGCAAAATTGAAAGTATTATTCCATCCAAAATTGCCAATAGAATTTTCTCTATTGCTTGGGCATAATAAAACCATTAAGTTAAACTAATAGATAATTTATTGGTTCCAATTTAGAATGTTTATTGGTACCAATAGCTATTTTTATTGGTATAAATCGATATTTTGGTGCAAAGGTCCAATAAAGCAAAATAAATTCTTCTTTTTAGCACCCATGACTTTGCAACCCAAAATAACAAGTTTGTATTGGTATTACTGTATTGGTGTAACTTTCCAAAATACCACTAATACAAATACCTTTCCATTATCAAGGTATTTGTTCAGTATTAGTGGTATTTAGGTGCCGACCATTTAGCCAATATAATAAACTATATCCAATTTGAACCAATAATAGAATTAAATTGGATTTTTTTTATAAGTACCTGCATGGGGTAAGCTACTATCTTGCAAATACATTCCGTATTTCGCTATTAATTTTTAATATCGATTAGCCCAGTTGCTATAAATTTTCTTGTTTTGAGTTTAATATATATAATATCGAGCAATATAATGCATTTTCCGATATTTCAAGCATAATTTACAAAATTATGGGTGGATTGCTCAAGTGAGTCAAGTCTAGAATAGTGATTTAAGCTGGGAATAAACATTAAAATAACATGTAATTTCGAAGTTTATTCCCAGCTTTAATCACTATTCTAGACTTGAGCTATCCACCCTATGTCGTTAATGGCACAATTTAATTTTTGAAATTCCCTCCGACGCAATGCGTATGGGGATTAAATTCCCCATAATGGGGATTACTTCGATGCATCGCGCGGCATGATTGTAATCTGGCATCACGGCTTGTATTCTAATTCCGCCATAACTATTTTTGTTGTGGGTTTTTGTATTCTTGTGTCCTCCGATGTTGTCTTTAAAATGGCAAATAAGATTAAAATGCTGGGCGTGCGTGGAAAAACACTCCACGGACAAAGTAGACAGATACTCTGTAATCTGGTGGACTATTTCAAGCGAGAGAAGGAAGCCGGAGGCCCGGTAAGTTCCATTAAAAACGTTATGAACAGGGCCTGTGAAGCTAGTGGAGTGAGCGAATCGACTTTGCGTCGAAGTTTGCATGAAAGGAAAGAGGCCGAATTAAAGTGTTGTGCCATTGAAACACCTGGACAGAAGAGAACCAGGGATGCTTACGTGACGAATATGAAGAAAATGGATATTGTAGCATTGAGGCGCATTATCAGAAAGTTTTATTTAGACGGGAAAGTGCCATCTCTAAAGAAGATCTGGACTCTTGCCAGGAGAAAGTTAAAATTTCAAGGTGGGACGAGTTCACTTAGCAGAATAATAAAGACTAAAATTGGTTATCACTACGTCAGCCTGACGAAAGGAGGGTATAAGTATCTATTGGAAAAAGACGATATTATGGTGCTTAGGAGACAATTTCTTAGGAAAATTCGCAGTTTCCAGGTGAAAGCAAGGACCATCGTTTACGTTGACGAGACCTGGATTAACGAGCACAACAGTCCGAGCACGTGTTGGCAGGACGCCCAGGGTAAGGGCGGTCTGTGTTATCCAGCTTCGGACAAAGGGCAGCGGCTCATCGTCATCCACGCTGGAACCGACGGAGGATTCGTCTCCAATGCAAAGCTGATTTTCACGTCGAACCCCGAGAAGAAAGATTCGCTCAATGATTTGACGAGCGAGATATTTGGTCAGTGGTTCGAACAGCAGTTGCTGCCCAACGTACCGCCAAATTCGGTAATCGTGCTGGACAATGCAGCATACCATTCTGAGGAGCTGCACTCTATTCCAACGTCGAAGAGCAGGCGCTCAGACATGATCGAGTGGCTGACTTCCTATGGGATCCATTACGACGATACGATGGTCAAGGCTGAACTGTATTCGCTCATTAAGCAGGCCGACAAAGAGAAACCGGGGACCAATCGGTATTTGATCGACGAATTAGCACATCTGAGGGGCCACACAGTGTTGCGCTTGCCCCCCTACTTCTGCGACTTTAATCCCATCGAACTGATCTGGAGCCGGGTGCAAGAGAACATCGCCAAGAGGAATCCGACGGGAAGCTTGCCCCTACCCGTCATGCAGGCAATACTCGAAGAGGAATTGGACCAAATCAGCAGTGAGGATTGGAGGGATGCCATCCAGAGGGTGAACGCCATTCAAGCCCAGTGTTGGCAAGAAGATGACCTGATCGACCAGCAGATCGAAAAACTGAGGAGTGCCACAGGTAGGCCCAAAGGGGACGTCACCCTTACCTCGGAAGAAGAAGAAGAAAGTGAGGAAATGGAGGAGGAGAAACAATTGGAGAAGCAAGATGGCGAAGGGATGGCTATCACAGAGTTTTGTGCTTCCGAGATGATGTGGTCACAAGTGCACTAACCAACTTTTAAATTTGAAATAATTTTAGTTTTTAAGTGTGTAATGCTAATTTGCAATATATTTTTGCCATATGAAAATGGCCAGACAATCATGTTATTAATATGATAGCAGCTTACAAAATTTGCTAACTTTTTGAACTTTGGATTGCGGGAACCTGTTGACAAAAGTGTGGGCGGTCAAAGTATGCGACAGGAATAATCCATTGTCATGATGAGGTGATGAAATGTTTGCAGTGTTGATGGACAATAAATGACAAGCGAAAAATATGTATTCGGAATTCCTGATTGTAAGTGGAAAAATACTGCTTGTGGGTACCGGTATCTATATTTCTTGGTGGCACGATCTGAATTAACTCTTCATAGACTAATATACAGTGTGGTACATGAGTCGTGCAACAGCTATAGATTGTCAATTTGACAACATCTTGAAAAAGAACATCTTGTTCTATGCAGATGCTTACACATTTAAAAAGTGAAAGGTATAGTATAGCCTAATGTAGACCTATAATAAAAGTGTCTTGGACTGTTTGTGCTCTTAAGCCATCACATTGTTGTGAAATCGATAAAATAATGCAGTTGAGTAATTTAGGAAAGCATGATTTTTGTAACAGTTCTATTGACCTTTCCAAAAAGTGTACCGGTATGCCACAAGTAAGGTTGCTTACTTTGATGAATGACATTTTTGGGAAGGATACCGGTATATCGATGGCTTAATTCAGGAGTCACAAATATGCCAATTTATTAAAAATGAGATAATTATACCATTGTGATCCTGGAAGTGTCCCTATTAACCTAAAGTAACAGAAATTAATTTAACCAATAATTGTTAAAATTACAGAAATGAACAGTACCATAGCGAATAAGCTACAACCTGTCATTCCTAAAAGTTAGAGGTGTTGAATATTACCATTCGTTAGTTTACATTTTAAAAATTTCTCGAGACCTGGATTTTTTTAAAAATAGAAGTGACGAACTTGACAAATTTTGCTCATTTTCCTTTACTTTTTGTTGCATTTTTTTATTCAATTTAGGAAAACTCATGGATGTGCACATTTTTCCATAAAAACGCTAGTATCTCAAAACAAACTTCTTGCAACTTCATCACTTCTGAATTAAACCATCAATATCATGCCTCACCCTCAAATAAGCAGAAAGTTATTTTTAACTTTGTTTATTTTTTGGGTTTTTTTTTGCGAGCAATAATTCTGTAGGCCCATATGAAGTGCTCAGTGGTCACTGTAGTTGTGTTGTTAGAACCATGTGCAATATACTGTATATAAAGGCCTTAAAGGATAAGTTTTACTTTATAGCAATATTCTTTTAAAATAAAGGCAATAAGAAGTTGTCATGAATCAGACAGCTTATGAAAGGCATGCATAGTGCCATACAGCCACTACTATGGCGGGCAAATATGTAACTATTTGTCGCTTTCACAACTAGCACCATATGTTAGTTACTTTCAAGTTCTTTCAGTAATGAAAATACTTGAAATAAAATTAGGAAGAATAATTAATATTTGCTCAACAAATTCCCTTGAATTTTAAGTCAATGCTGTGTGCATAGTCTGTCTAGTCTTCAAAGGTTTAAATAGATAAGACAGCAGTTTGGATTAGAGGGAGTTGGAAATAAGAGCACTAAATTGCTTTTTACATGACTTATAGAACTTCTCACTAACCACAGTTTTAATAAATTTATAACTTTTGATACAGCTATGAATCATTAGATTTAAGATCAAGTCCTGAGAAATTTATAATGAATTTACTTAACATGGGGATGTAATATTTTCTTGTTACCAGTATTTAACAAACTGAACATTTCTCACTGCATAGCTAGGCTTTAAAGCTTTCTAACCACCAAATCATGATCAAGAATGTAGGCCTATGGCAAATGACAAGAAGCAGTCTGATAATAATTAACATAACATTGTTTCAAAGTTGGTATTTCATTTTTGTTTCAATCAAACTGGTGACTGCATATGTCAATTGTGATCTGGGAGCAATGTCATTACCATTTGTGTTTTTCATATTGCTCACCATGATTGACATTGTTTTTCCATTGCTTTTGCCAGCATGCTGTAATAGCCTATCACATATTTTGGTGATGATACTCCATAGTGCTGATACCAGTGGTCACAATAAAAAAAATCAAAATGGAGATGCTTATAAACTGTTCCTCGTTAGCTTACTTTAGAGCCTTCCGTTTGAAAGAAGTTAATGTTGTTTTTATGAACTGTGCTAAATCAAGGTATTTTTAGTCATCAAAAATTGTTTCTAGTCTTATTTGGTTTGGCTGCTTTATCCTACATGGTGCGGAAAATTTAAAGTGGAATTCAGTTGAGTAGTTACCATGGTAAGATACCGGTAGAAGTTTTGTATTATGACTGTTACTTGTAGCACTGATTGGGTACTCCTTCAAATTTCAAACTCATCTTGGTTGGGGTATAGCGTCTTTAGTTGGTTACTAGGTTTTAGTAGGTTTCAATAATTTTTGATCCCGTGCCCACCACCTAGCATCAGTTTTATTTTCATCGTTTGCATTTGCCATATACGGGGTCTTCCATTGTCTCTATGGATCAAATGGCAAACTGTAGGTTAGTATTTGTCTACTTAGACAAATCCTAACCTACAGTTTGCCATATATGCTCCTGAGAGCCAATGGAAGGCAACTGCAATCGATGAAAATATAACTGACGTTAGGTGGCAAGCTCAGGGCCAAAAAGTACTGGAATCAACTAATTATCTAAGATTTTATAACACTTTCACCATAGTAACTAGCATGTGGCACTAATTGTGAAAAAGAAAAAAGATAAGACCTAGTATGTTAAAACCGTATTAGGCCTATGGATTTTTTTGTCTTGTTTGGGAGATTTTTATCTTGTGTTATATATGAGCTATATGATTTTTCTTTAATTTTATATTCATCGAAGGGCACTGAATCGAAAGAACTGCACAAACAATCAGAAGTTTACAATTGTAAATTCGTCTGAATTTCACATAATCGCACGTAGCCCGTATTGGTGCATCAATACATTCGATTCGTTCTTATTGGTACCAACCTTTGGATATTACATTTTCACTAAATTAACAGTAATCCTAGAAACGAAACAAAATTGTGATATTTGAATGTAGAGGAAGCACATATTGATTGAGCGTTATATTCAACTGGAAAATCATACAAAATCCGATTTTGCATCGAAATTAGGCTTTAGGGCTTTCTTCCATTTCTGTCAATAAACAAAGCTAAATCCTTAATAGGAAACCATCATTGTTATAGCCTATAGTGTGTTGACAGGTAATTTATATGCAAATTACGCTATGTCTTTTTAAGCACTCGATTAAATCTCCATTTTTAAAAAGGTCAAAGAGGAAATACATCAAACGAATAGGCATTTGTCAATAGGGTACTCAGCCGCCATTATAAAAGCAATTGCATAATAAGTTGACTATAAGTCTGTTTTTTAAAATAGAAAATGTAGTAAATTAATGGCTTTTGCCTCAGGGTTCGTACGGGCCTTAAAACCCCTTCAAAGTCCTTGAAAAATGAGCAAGTGGTTTTAAGGCCTTGAAAGTCCTTGAATTTTGACGATGGTCCTTAAATATCCTTGAAAATTGATTTTGATTATGTGGTTAATTCATTTTTACTTAAAACTTCTAAAGCTAATGTTTTTCATCTAGGTGAGTTCCCACTCACCTGGAATATTAGGGAAGGCTAGGGGATTTTCCGAAAACTAGTGAAATGTCATGGAAATGGCTGAACAAATAAAATGAAGATAAGATAAAAATGATACGATTGGTAGAGAATTTGTTGAATAATTAATCAAAATAATTTATAATAAGGCGAGAAATACTAGTTTTCTCAAACTAAATAAATTTACTAAGGGAATCATACAAATATGACGTAATCAGTTTATGGGAGGGGGTGTTATGGGAAAGTAAAGGTTTAGCAATAGGCTGATAGTAGCGTAATCTTAATCAGTAGCCTACATAAATAGTTAGGGAAAGTTAAGGAATTGGTCAGGGAAAGTCAGGGAACTAAATTGGTAAAAATTAGTGGAAACCCTGCTTTATTTTGACACTAGATGGACGTTTTAGTTCAAAACAAAGCATGAAAGGGTCCTTAGAAGTCCTTTGAAAATCCTTGAATTTCATTGATGTGTAAGTACAAACCCTGTTGCTTATAGAAGCGTGTAGTGTTACTGCTAACAGTGCAGGGTTCATACTGACCTAAAAAGTCAGGAAAATTGAATTTTGTCATGGAAAATCTAAGAAATCAATTAATAAATCCATCAATTTATATGCAATGTTGAATTTGATGCATTATACTACCAGAATATCCAATTTTTGTCTTAACTCTATACATATTTCAATTTAGTTTCCAAAATTGTAATACCTGTATGTAATTTTCACTGGTTGTTATCAGTAGGCCTAATGTTAGATTGGAAAAATAAATTCTAGTTGTTATGTGTAAGGCATTAAAAGAAATTTTTGACCCCTAGTAAAGTGCAGTAAAATGCTAGGAATAGTATGTATTTTGGTCAGGGAAAGTCAGGGAAGCCCACTTACAATTTTTTTTGGGAAATTTGGAGGAAAAGTGATTTCATCCCTCCTAATATTATTGTTAGAGGAAAAATGCATTGTTTAGCTTGCGCTCCACATTTACCATTTTTTCTCAACTGGTGAACAGATATAATGGAGGGCCTTTTTCTTTCTTGAATTCATTTCTTTGACTTTTGTTACGACGCTTCCAGTCGTGTTTACTTAATCCTTTCTATAGAAATATCCTTTAGCCGTGATTTTTTTTTCCATCGAAAATCCAGATTGCAAATGTTGAAAAAACATTTTTATAGAACCATTGTGGAAATAACATTTTGGAAATGAGGTGATAAATTTATTTTGATTAGATCTGATTTGAAGAAAAAGGATTTAGAAGGAAATTTAAAGAGGGAAGAAAAAAGATGTAAATCCTGAATTTGGATGCTTTTCGATAGCAAGAGAAAATTTTCGAATATAAATGACTTGGTAAAAAGCAGATCTATATATATATGCTGAAAATGTTTTGAAACGATTTCAAAGTCAATAGCTGTGATTGGGTAAAAATACTTAAAAATATTTAGGCAATTGACCATAATGAAATGACCAAAACCAGTATTGAAAATGCCAAAATTATCAATATCTATACAGTGTACAGGACCAGTATTGCTAGATACCATACCAACAATACTAATGATGCTGACTGGTTATGTGTACTTGGTATTGGTATGTTGGCATTGACTGATAAATTTGTTATTATACTACCATATGTTGAGTGTTATTATACTACCATATGTTGAGTGCTTTGGTGCAAATATTGGGAATGTTGGTTCTAATAAACCAGCATCATCATAATGTCCAAATTCCACGTTACCGGTACCAACATTTTCAATAATACTGACTTTGCTGGTATTCACTATTGGCAAATAGATATTTTCACTTAGGGTTACTTACTTAAAGAATATGTTTCAACAAAAATACTTGGTACATGATGTCAGCCAGGTCAAAAGTTCATACTTTATAGCAGCAGTAATAAAAAGTTATAAATTGTGTATGATTTACATGAGGACATACAATTGAAGAGCCGAGATAAAAAACCACATGAGTCCATTTTTGCTGAAAATAAGATATTTACATAAAATTGTAGCTGAAGTGTTGTTCTATCTGCTAAATCAATGAAATGTTGGGGTGAGATAGGAAAAAGGTGCTCATTTTGACCACTGGAGATGACAAATGCCAGAATCACTATGTGCAAAATTTTGGGTACCGTATTAGGTACCCAAATTTTGGTGTAGGTTTAAAGTGGACTCAAAACTCGTTAGTAGATTTCCTTCAATGGAACCAAAATGTGAATGTACATACCAAAGTACAAGTTTCTATCTTAAAGTTAAGCTCAGCATTTAAAAATAACTAATTTTAATGCAATAAATCTGGATTTTCTTTAAATGCATTTTTCTCAAAACAAGAAATCAGGTCTGTGGTTGAGCTCAAAAAACCAAATGAGTCCAGATTTCTCGTTTTGAGAAAAATGTGTTTAGAAAAGAGATAACGTTTAGAAAAGTGATCAGATTAACAGTTGATTTTCAAAATTTATTTGGAAATCTTAAGGATTTAGTATTAATTGAAATCAATTATATATAGGCATTTGGATAGGCATGTATAAAACTATTTACCCAAAAAGTCATACTTTTCATCCAAAGTGAGGCAAACAAACACAGTTTTAGACTTCTACAGTCTGCCGAAATGAAATAAAACGGAATATGAAAACATTCATCCTTCTTTCTTTATTTCCATTACTAGACTTGTGTTGCGCTACTGCATTATTAAAAAGGATGTGTGATGTCATGAGGAGGTAGACCAAAAATGATAAAAGTTAATACTAGTCAAAATTGTACAAAATTAACGTCATTAGTGGAAGTTCCACCTCCTCCATACAAGTTATATAGACCAATAGACTTCGCTTACGGTACACGAAATTGTCCATTTATGGTCATTTCTATATATATATATATATATGCCTACCACCATCTTAATAATTCGTCTGCTTGCATGAGGGATATTTCTAAATTCAAAAATGTATTTCTAAACTTCACTTGCCAGCCTATTTAGCATATTAAATAATTATTAATCTGACCTGACGAGGGCCTTGCATGCTGCATTCCTATTAGCCAAGGGTTATACGACCATTTTTGAATACCTTTAAAAGGCAATATTTGGGTTATTTTTCATCAGCTGTAGTAAGTTATAGCGCTCGATTTCTCCTATTCATGCCCTGTCCTTATGTAATCTATAGTAAAAAGAGTCAAATATATCGAGAAAGGCAATCAACTAAAAGTAGGTGTAAAAGGAGTCGTTAAGGACCTTTTTTTCTCCTTTTTTTTCCCCAAATGGTTTTTCGCTTTTGATCTTTTTCACTTTTGTTCCCTGGCGTGATTGGTGAGTGGATACGAAGGATACTTTTTTCTTGCCATTTTTAGCACGGATCGAGACCGAGAATTGAACGCATTGACACATTTTGACTTTCTTTGTCTAGATTACCTCAAAAAAGGAAAGAAAAAAAATTGGCTTTTTTATCTTATGTTGCGAGTTGGAGAAATGAGCCACCCGAGGGACCTAAATGAGATATAGAAAAGGGCCAAATTCTAGGGGAATAAAGCCAATAATGTATATTTCTTTTTTTTTCTTTCTCATGTATCGTTTCCTTAGGATGTCGTACTACGACTCGATCTCGAGGTGAGCAATACACATTTGTTGTTGTCTAGGGTTGACTTTGGAATGGCGAGGGGTCAAACTATTATTTTGGAACTTGTATTGAAATACTGGGAATTTTTATCAATAGCTCACTTCCTAAAGTACTCCCATAATGCATCAATTCATAAAAGAACCTCAATTTTATAGTCGTTTTTATATGTCTGGAAAATGTGGTTGTTGTGGGATATGCACTTGACCAATAATGGCGTCATTAGTCTATGTGGAAAATACCGTAAAATTCTCAGGTTTTGCCTCGAGTTGCTTGTTTTTTGAAGCCACCCCAATGAAAAAAAATACTTCGAAAAAACTGCAGTCTTAAACTGCAGAAAAACTAGTTTTTCTGAAAACTTATGAAACAAAACCCTACATAATTTCTGCAGTTTTTCTGTAAAAAACGTGCAAGGTTTTTTTCTACAGAAACATGCAGAAAAACTGCATTTTTTGTACAGTATTTTTGTTATTTTTCTGCATTCTTTTTGCAGTTTTTCTGTTCGGTATAAAATGTAAAAAAAATGCAGTCTTAAACTACAGCACTGCAGTCTTTTTTCATTAGGACTGCAACAGTGGCGACCAGTATTAGGCGTATTTTGGATATATGATTCCGTTACCATTGGATAACAGTGCCCAGAAGTGGCGTATAACTACCATAGATGCAGGTTGTGCAACCGCACAGGGGCCCAAGCGGAATTGGGGCCCTAATCCCAGCAAAAAAAAGTCTGCAGAAAATTCGAATTTTCTGCAGTCCACCTGCAGTTTTACTGCAGAACTGCACAAA
>JAQIXP010004033.1:0-12106 GCA_034700285.1 Proteroiulus fuscus
TCCCCCCCCCCCCCTTCCCCCCCCAGAAACTTTACATTTGTTTCGTTTTTTGATTGAGCCTTTTGATCCGTAGTAAATCTCTTGTCGCGCAAAACACACACACATGTACTAGTGATGTTTCGTCCCACCACTCTATCCGTGTTCACCCACATTGCCGAGGTGACCGATCACCTGTACCTGTGCGCCGCCCGGGCGGTCAACGTCCACTCGCTGCGAGAGAAGGACGTCACCTGCGTCATCAACGCCACCAACGAACTACCCAACTTGCCCATCTCCAGCGTTGAATACGTCAAGGTAGCCGTTGACGACTCGCCCTTCGCCAACATCTCTTCCTTCTTCGATAAGATCGCCGACAAGATCCACGAGACGCAGAAGAGCGGTGGCAAGACCCTCGTCCACTGCGTGGCCGGAGTCAGCCGTTCGGCCTCACTGTGCATCGCCTACCTTATGAAATACGACAACATGAGTCTGAGGGACGCCTACGAATACGTCAAGGAGAGGCGCCCCATCATAAGGCCGAACAACGGATTCTTTCGCCAACTCATCGATTACGAACGCAAGCTGCACGACCAGGAGACGGTCAAGCTGGTCGCCTCGTCGGCAGGAATGATTCCGGACGTTTACGAGCAGGACTACAGGAATCTGGTTTTGCTTACTACCAGACCCTACCCCAAAGCTACTAACGCACTCAAGTCGGAGGCCGAGCTCGGAACCACATGATCAACTTGCGCCGTTATGCCTGGGTGTTAAAATGACTGACTTAAGAAGTGGGGATTTGTTTTTCACAATAAGTATAAGAAAAACAATCGCTAATTTTTTTTTTTATTAAATCCTATTTAATGTTAAATTATTAAGCTCGTTTTATAACACTGGTGTGTGCCTTGATGATTTACGATAGGTTACACAGCCTGGATAGTTGTATATATATTATATCGGTTTTTTTTAATTTATGAAAATGTGGGGTTTTTTTGGTGCCTAAATTGTCAAAGTAGGACCAATCTGGTGCGCTAGCAATGCTCGCACTTTTGGCCTTAGGGGCCTAATAGCGCTGTGTGTTGCAAAAGCTGTTAACATATCTTTTCTTTTGCAATAAAATAGAGAAATTTATTTTGATTGCATTTATTAAAGTAGGCCTATTATTCATGACAGTTTATATCCCTTCAGGTTTAGTGTAGAATCCGAGATGTACGAATGTACTAAACCATATACAAAAAGTTTGAGTACCGGGCCCGTATGTGCACGTGCGACCCATAGTTTCCTCCCAAATTGTGAAAAATCCCAACAGTCTTAATTTTCTTTTCTATTTATTTATAAATGGAATTGTCATGAAGAAATTTTTCTCCAAATGGGGCTAGTCTGACTCAGATTTGGTCTGACTATAGTTAAAAGTACTGCATGTGTTTCATTAACTACAATGAAACCGAGCAAAAGATGGGCGTGCATTAATGACATCTATTGAGAGCAACTGTAAAGAAAACGTTCTAAAGAGTGACGAATTACATCACACACACACATACGCGACGAGAAAGTAGTCCCTGATTTAAGAAATGGCGGTAAACCTGCTCGAAGCAGTAAACACTTAATCAATATTAATGCATTTGCGTATGGATACACACGAAGGAAAACTTGGTGAGAAGGCAAGCGAAAGTTGTTTTTCAAAATGTCTAATAGATGATAAGTAAATTCATTTCGCAATTTTTAATCAGCAAAAATATAACTTATCAAATCCAGCTATGGACGACATAATTTCATCAATATAATAATGGAGCAGTATACGCTCTCGTAGACCACACTGTTACCATGATGCTTGTTTCTAGGCCTTTAGAATTGTGCATTCTTTGTGCTTGTTTGATAAATAGTGTTTGTTGGCATTTGTTATTGCAAAAGCTCTGCCAGCTTGTTTTAGTCGAGTCATTTGTCTTACTTTTGCTATTTTTTTTCCCCCAAGTGCATTTCTCTCAAACATTAAAATGCTCTCCTTATGGTGGAAAACTAGGTTTTTTTTTTCGGCATATGTTGAATTGATAACGGTTTTAAAGTAATTAACTGTTCAGTTGATTGTGCATGACATTGTATTGTAAAAATTCCTGTAGCAAACACGAGAAATAGTTTAAGATTTTCAAAGTATTTGACCTAGTCGGGTAGATCCTGTCTTAAAAAACCAGACATAAAGTACAGGTGGTGTAACTATATTGATGGCTTAATTCACAAGTGGCAAATATTCAGGTCCAACAAGGCTTAATAGTAGTGATTGGTACCATTCGTTAGTTTACCTTTTAAAAATTGCTCGTGACGAGGATTTTTTATAGCAATTGAAGTAATGAATGTTTTCACATTCGCTGCTTTTTTTGCATTCACTTTATATCAAACTATAATGGATGTGCACATTCGCTACTTTAAACTTCGATTTATGTCGCTTTCCTGCAAACGTAATCAAAGACAAACTAGCGAATGTACATTTTTAAGCCTTTTATTTCTCAAATTACTTAATTAAATTGCTAATTTAACTATTTAACAAAATTTAGCACATTCCCTTTAAAATATATCTTTTTTTCATCTGTTCACCAAATTTCACCCGTTTAACATTGTTTATTTCCAAATTATACCTTTTTTCCCCATAAAAACGCTATTACTGGGTATCTAGAAAGCAACTTTTGGCTCATTCGCTACTTCTGAATTAAGCCATCGTATTGTTCTGCACGAAAATAATCATTTGTTTCAATGGTGTCTGAAAGTTTAAGATAAAGTTTTGTTTATTTTTAAAAGTAAGTTTAACAATTTAACTTTGTTCGTTAACTTTTCTATCTCGAAATAAGATGAATAACGCTAAGATCGGCTGATAGTTCTCGAGCTATTTTGGATGTTTTCGAAATTTTGGCAAAGTAGAAACGGCCAAAAACAAATGTCTCCCGATTCAGTTGTTGGCCAATTTTACCTTTGCATTTCTTTTTTGATGAAGGCAAAGATAAAAAAGAAAAAATCTTCCCTGTTAGAAAGCTAATTCCTATATTACACGCCCTGAATACTTTCCAAGCAAAATGCAGGTCTATTTAGAAAGTGAAAAATTCTGACTCATTTTGTTCCATAATGGGAAATTCCTCGGGAGACAAAAAACTCTTCTATGCCTTCTATTCATACTGTTACATAAAAACTGGCACATTTGTTGGCAAACACGCAGAAATTCTTTGCGATTTTTCAGGGATGAGTCACACGACATTGCAATGTTATTGGCACTGCCACATTGTAAATAGTGCTAATAGCTTACCTGAACGTACAAGAACATGTTGCGAGGAGTTGTCATTTTATAGCCTAATCTTGCTTCTTTTTTCATAAAATTTTCTATAATGCATGAAATATATGTTTTTGCATCTACAATGACGCCATTTAATAATTTATTGTTGCTTAGTTATTATGTAAATCAATTATAACCACAGTATCAAGCATCAAACATGCATTGATTTGCAGGTAAAGAGAATGCCGGGCTCTGTTTACGGTGATCCCTGTGTTAACCTGTGACTCTTGGTCAGTTGTTTGAGAATTCTAGGAAGAATAATAATACACATGCTATTATAGTTATGGAAACTAATCTAATTAACCTAACTTAACCTTAACTTGAGTTTGGTGCATTGAAATTGTCCTGAAGAAATTTGTGTTCCAAAATGGAACTCAGTGCACGTGCATATTTCAGCAAATCAAATGTAATTTGCATGTTCTTGGAGCTTTGTTCCGCTTTCTCCTTCCTATGACCAATATTTTGCCTATGATAATACATTAAAGTTTCCAAAAAAGGCATAACTAGTTAAAGTTTCTAAATATTTAGTTTAATTTTGTTAAAAGCACAGTGGTTAAAAGGGGTACTTCATAAAAGTGTAGGAGTCGATGCAATTGTTTTCTATAAATATGAACGTTCTGAAATGGTCGTTTAAAGTTTAACGGTTTTCGCAATTGATAATATTTTTAAAATTTTCCAAAGGCCAAAGTTGTTCGTACCTTGTACAGTATAATTCACGTGAATGAAACGTTGGGCAATGCAGCATCTATTCAATTGATCATATTTAAAAAAAAAAATGTTTTTGATTGCCTAATATGGACTTTTTAAAGTGTTTGAATTCTTGTTCTAATATTTGGGCAGCTGCTTAAAAATATGCATTTTAACAAAGTTTCTGTGTTAACATATTTACGATTTCACCTCAGTTGAACCCAAGCTGGCAGATTCTCTAATAAATGATGACAGTCAAAATAGAGCAAACTGAGGAATGCGTTAGTGCCAAAAAATTTCATTTTTGGGCCTGGATTAGTCTTTGCAAAGTTGAAATCTTCAAAAATAGATGCACTCAGAAACAGAACTTTTTGGGTATTTTTTTTTAATGCGAATAAGAAACATGACATTTTAAAACAACAATATTTATAAAAGAAACTAGTGTTTATATACTCTGGCTCCTTCCGCATGGAGAATTCGTCCAGTTTTTATGAACTTTTCTTGGAAAAATGTTTAGAAAATTGGACGTTTTCACGTGGAGCCTGAAATATTGGTTGAATTCCTGTTATTTATTTTTCTTTTCATTTAACCATATGATATGAAGTCTTTAGGTTACAAGTGAAACTTATAATTTGCAAAGTAAATAAATGCTAAAATCTGTCTTTAAATTAGATTTGTGTTCCAAAATAGGGCTCAAAGCACGTGCCAATTACATTTGATTTGCTGGAAGATGCACGTGCACTGAGCCCCATTTTGGAACACAAATTTCTTCAGAACAGTGTAGCTTTAACCAGCTTATGATGGATTAGTCCTAGGTGATAGTGATTAACTGAAATTATTAAAATAATTTATATTGTTTTTATTAATTATAATTATTTTAGAAAAATAGCTTTGTTACTGCAAGTTCATATCCCTCCACAGTGCTGCTTGAACTTATTTTCTATTCATTGTCATGCATGCCATTTGCTTTTAACATAATGGAAATTGTATGCATTTTAACAGCCTGTGCTTTGGGAATGCCAGGTGGAACTTTGGTAAATATTTGCTCCCATGTATGTGATTCCAGCTTTTATATTTTGGATTTGAGCCAAGCAGTTAAGAAATGTATCATGAAGTGGCAAAATGGGAATTCCTGCGAGTGGTAATTGCATTGCATGTTGTGTTGTATCCAAACTCAAGTTTTATCCCATGTTTTTATTTTCAGGGGTTGTGATTCCTTATGACCAACTGTTAAATAGTACCATTTATGCTTACTACTACTTACTAATATTAACTAATATTAACTATAGTTACAACACTTTCGAGATTGTTATAAGGCGATAAATGTTACGAGTTTATAAATACTAGGCAAGAATTTGGCTTCACTTAGCACATAACTGCAATCGTTAAAAAGTACGAGTTACGACTATCGAATTTCAACCATGGTTTTTTTTATTCGAACGCTTAACTATTGCATAACCAGATTAAGTTTAATGATCTATTAAGTGAAGAAAATGAATCCAAATATTTGGCAATGAAATTAATGAAAGAAAAGAGAAATGATTGAAGCTATATTGCTGATAACTCTTATTTAACGATAATAAGGAAATGGATTCAAAATATCATTCGGAAATAACTTTTTGTTTTGAAATAGATATATTAGGAGATTGAGTTTAATAGATGGTACCATTTCAGATGAGTCCATAAATTAAAAAGTCGGAACCTTAACCCCTCTGAAAACTATTGAACTCTTTCCTTGTTGTTTTTATTATTAACAAACATTTACTTTTTCGCCAATAGAACCTAATGTTTTTACTTCTGTCCATTCACTGCGTCTTACGTTGCTGTTTGTACTGAGGACCATGAAATGTTTTACGTTTCCACCCTGATTTATGGGTTGACCTCATTATTAAGGTTAGAATCTCATTAAAACACTTCTTACACAACAAATACTGCTTATTAAAAAAGTTCTAATTGCAACCTGAGGTTCTCTTTCATCTGATGCAGTTTTTCGGGTCAATGTTGACCGGTGTCTTCCTGGTGGCCGTGTCCGTTCTGGCGATGACCACTTGTGGAGTGAATGGATGTATATTTATGGAAGAGGAAGGCGAGAGTGGTATCAGCACCACCACCTATACTCCAACGGACGAAGAAAGCCGGCTGTACCAGGAGCTCCGCATGACCGTCATCAAGGATAAATTGCTAAAGGGATTGGGCATCGAGAAGCCACCAGAAATTCCAGAGGGAGCTGCCGCCATACTGATGAATGACGTCAAGAGACTGCCACTACCCAACTATCTTGCCCCAAAACACACCAGTAATGCAGGCACTGCTTTGCTAGCCGGTTCTGGGCGAAAGTATTCCAGGGTCATCATCTTTGCCGAAATAGGTGAGTTTCCAAACTTTCCCTTGAGTACCTAGTACCGGGAGGCCTATATGTATATTTTCCAGGTTAAATGAATTGCATTTAGTTTGCATGATTGCTGATCTGTACTGCAATAACAAAACATCATTTGGATTGTTGAATTTAGAAGATTTACGGATAAAAGTGTAGTAAAGGTTCATTTTAAAAAAAATAAATTAAAAGGACAGTCCCACCTTACCTCAAGTATTTTTTTTAGCAAGAGAGAGGAGAAAAACTAGGAGAGCGTAGAAATTGCAATTTAATTTATAATTACCATTCCATAGTTAATAATTTTTGAAACATGCCAATGTGGACAAAAATCTCGATGGTTGATAGCAGCCATATTAGAACTTGGAAGTCATTTTGTCAATTGTGCATGCGCTTCTTCTAGAATAAACTTTTTTTTGCGTAACAGAGAATGCGCATAACTATTCCATAGGGATAAAGTGAAGCCAACTTGAAACCCCCTTTGCACGCAGCGCCATTCAGCCTGGGTGGGGAACTATTATAAAAATGGGGCTTATCCTCTTTTTTGGAAATGTCGTGATTTCTGAATTAGGTTGAACTGCAATTATTAATAAAACTGACCTTTTTTATTATTAATAATCTTTATTTTAAGATTTATTTGTTAAAAAGTGGGACTGTCCCCTTAATTAAAAAATAATAATACTAATAAAAAGAAAAAAAAATCAGACAGCTTTTTTTTTCTGGGATACAATAGAATGTTAATCTTCCTTTATTCAAACTAATTCAAATGTTACCGTATTAAGTTCAAATCTGTCACTGTTGAACATATATACATGGCACATTTTCATTGGATATCTGATGACTTTTATCTGTCTTCACTTTCAGGCTCCAATAGTCCTTGCAAAGTTCATAAGAGCATCTTGCGAAATTACACTCCGGTGTCTTTTAAACTGCCCAATTCTCCATCGCTCATCCGCCGCGCCATACTCCAGTACAAAAGTGCTGAAAGGAGAAGCTTCCACCATGAGGAGAGCGCCTGGGTATGTTCATGTCGTACGGCAAGCTATGAGAATGGTACAACGGTGCCCGAGCCCAGAAATGCCATCAACAAGATAGATCCGATGTCCGAATTCAAAATGACCAATGCCGGATGCATCCGTCTTTCACTGTCAACCAATGCGAGCAATGCGGACGCACCGACGTTTACGAGGAAGGGATGGAGCCACATCCGCTTGACCGGCGACTGGAAATCCCTGGTTTCTGGATTATATGGAGCGGGCAAACGACTGTTATTCCTTTTGGATGGTAAGATGAGCATTACCGAACGCAAGCGGCCGTCTCTGGTTCTTGAAGTGGAAAAAGAAGTGCCAAAATTAAGGATGAAGAGAGACGAGGCAAACGGAAAGACTGATAACGACTGTGCAGGCGTGCCGAAGAACGGTGTTTCCAATGAGTGTTGTCGCTTAGGATTTTGGGTGGATATTAAGCAAATTGGATGGGACAATTGGATCCTCAGTCCTTCTGGCTTTTACTACCACGTCTGCACAGGACGGTGTAAGACCGGTTTCGATAGCATCCTGAAAGACGGCGTTGGATTGGATTATTCCAAAGTCATGAATGCCTTTATTGAGAAGAATAAAATCAAAGACATACGACCATGCTGCGTGCCAAGGAAGACGTCCCACTTGAGCATTACCATCGCCACTGGTGGAACTTCCATCAATCGGACGCAGATTCCCAATTTCATCGTCGATCAGTGTGCTTGTATCGGATTTTCATGAAATTAAGGCATCAGAACACTGCACGTGGCAAATGCAACTGAATTTTTTTTTCCAATTCTGCATTTATTTCAGTAATAGCACGTGAAAAATACATTACGCATTTAAAAAATTTAATCCCGAAGAAATTTTTGTCCCAGATTGAGACTCAATTTGCACGAGCAAATTAAATGTAATTGGCTCGTGTTTTGAGCCCTATTTTGAAACAAAAATTTCTTCAGGACAGTGCAACTTTAAGAAATCTGGACCATCGTGACTGTGCTTCTAGTATGCACATGGTGACTACTAACCTGGAAAACCTGAAAATCTCAGGGAATTTTATATTCACCCTGGAGAACTCAGGGAATTTTGAATTGAAACCTGTAATTTTTCGATATCATCTTTTTTATTTTGTATTTTTTTAACATTATCCTGAAAACCAGCACAAAAAATGATTTGCCTAATTGGCTGCTGCAAAAAATCAAAAATGATATCTTAGCTCTTCGATGGAAAGCAAATGATTAGCTTTAAAATTTGTGCATTTCATTTTTTTCACTGTTGCACCATCCAAAATAAATGTTTTTGAACCTGGAAAAATGTGAAAATGAACCTGGAAAACTCAGGGAATTTTATTTACAGAACTTTGTAGTCACCATGATGCAGTAAAACAATTACTGCAGTTATTGTTCTCTGAATTTCAATTTTACACTGCAGTAAATACTAGATTTGGACTGTTGGAAAAATTGTCTTCATATATTTTTCGGAAAGGAATTTTATTGCACTTTTGTTTCGATCATAGTCTTAGTACTATACAGCCTGACTTTAGTTTTATTGCAGTTTTTCATTACTACCCTGTAGGATTGAAATTTGAAGCAAAGTAACTACTGACATTTTTTTACACTGAATCTAGGTATGTTTTTCTTCATAGGGACGATAATCTCATGTAATCTGCCTTACAGAAATTGTATCTTTATTCAGTGAATTTACCCACATTTAATTAAAATGTACCCTTTTAAATGATACAGATAGATATAGAAATTGCAAAAAAAACTAGTAGACCTAACTACTACTATTCCGCCAGATCAATGAGAGAATATATATGTATTATAATGTATAAGCTGCACCCCGACAAACTATATAAAAAGAATTATTGCAATTTAAACTTCATTTTAGGCCTTGGTTAACGATAATTCATCTATATATTTATGAGAGCATTGCTTTTTTGTTTAATGGTAATACGCATATTGATTATAATATGATGAATATCCAGGTATATTGAAATATATCGTCATATATGTTACCGGTATACCAGTCGATGTCACGATTGTTGATATTAAATATAATATAACTGAATGCTTGTTGCAGCCTGTAATTTTGATCGATAATGATTTTTACTACATAAAAACATTTTTTGTTATTTTGTAAATTTCGGGTTCTTGATTATTAGGATTTATTGATAATTTTTTAACACTGTCATTTTTTAAAAATGCCGCGTCAAATCATCTATGGTTAGGATCTGGGATAGAAATCGCCTTGGTTAGGAATTGCTTCACCAACTAAGAAATCGATATATCGATATCCTCCATTCATTCCATTTTTGCCTCATTTTGCACTGGCGCGATGGTTCGAGTGGAAGACGATGCCGAAATACCAGGTAATTACTGATTAATTTTAAATCATTTCTCAACGTAAAATAAGTAAATGTTAGCTGTATTTGGTGCCAAATAGTTGGCAATAGTTATTACAATTGTGTCTTTAAACTAGCTGCCATGTTAATTAGCCTTGTCGTATTATTGATCGATTGTGACAAAACGTAAGATTGGTGACGATTTGAACGGCATATCACTTCAATTTCAGGATAAAAAAAAATCAATAATGTACTTTAGAATACAATAGCAAAGCTTTAAACGAATACCAAGGGATAAATGCTACCTTGCTAGGTAATTGACCAGTTGATTTGCGCTTTTAAAAAGGCCAAACAACGGACGCACATGCATGCACACATGTTTGCCCTTGTAAACAAACAGCAAAACAAAATTTTATTGTCTATATTCCTGTTCTTCTTATTTTGTTAAGTTTTTTTTAATATTTAACTGGATACTGGATGGTTTTTTAACCCATAATCGACGAGTAATGTTGTTAAAGCTTGGGCATGAGCCTATGATGTCAATGGAATATTTTAATTTTTAAATTTAAGTATCTACTTTTTATTGGGTGTCGAGCGCAGTATTACACAATACTTCACTTCTATTGGTCCTACCCGGAGGGTACGGAGAAGACGAAGTATAATTATGAAAACCTTGGACTAACTGAAAACCAACAAAATTTACTCTCGTAGGCCTACCAAGGTTTAATAACAAATACTTGGTCTAAGGTATAAAATGTCACTGTAGAGTATGGATCGATGTTGTCCTGCATGTAAAATATTTATAGTAAAGTTTATTCAATTTGTGGAAAAAATAAGCTTGAACCTAGACGAGAGCATTATTTTGCAAAATTTTATTATTCCTGCTCTAACTACTTTGATAGTTATTTATTATTCCTTGCCCTAACTACTAGTTGATATTCGTCCAAGATTACCCTCCTTGAAGATTACCAAATTCTAAGCCGTTTTTAATTACATATGTAAAATATGCAATCTAGGGATGCACGGAAGGCCCTTAGGTCACATTTTCTTGGCAAATTTCAATACAAATTTTAACTTTATACTAAATCCGGATTAAATTGTCAATTTGTTGTTATAAATAAATTTATGGAGACATGTTTAGAAATTATTTTACTCTTATATATTGATTTTATACGTAGATTAAAAAAAGCAGATCAACATAAATGTTTTAAAACAAGCCGCTACATTATTTAAATTCTGATGGCTTACTCAATTTGTAATGTTTCACTTGACCTACTCAAATTGTTTTAACTCAAAGTATTGGAATTACTACCGTACTGATAAGCTTAGTTTCCCATTTTTCTAAGGGTCTACATTCATTTTTTATAATTAATTAAAGTTTGATACGTGTTATCAGAACAGACTTATAATCTTGTGTTATTTTCTAATGCTTTGAATAATTGTAGGCCCTAACGTAGGCTACTATAACTTTGAATGGTGTATGTAATTTCAGAATCCGGTGCAGTTTTTACATTTGGCAAAAGCAAATTCTCCGATAACGTTCCCAGCAAATTCTGGATTCGTAACGATGCCATCGTACAAGTAGCGTGCGGTGACGAGCACAGCATAGTCGTCACAGGTACTCACTCGATACTCTTTTGACAGGTTTGCCTGAAATATTAATCACAATAATTGGATTAATGTTTCTCGGCAACCATTAAAGAATATATCCAGAACATATTGAAAATGAATTAATCAAAAACTAATCCACTTTGAAACATATCTTCCTGCATATTTGATCACTAAAATATTACGGAGTTCCGTGACTCCATGTTTATTATGAATGAGAATCGAGCGACATACAATAATACAATAGTAGAGTTTTTGTGTTAATTTTAATTTGTGCTCAATTTCTTTGTTTGATTACCATACGTCGTTGTTTTTGTTGATAAGAAAATGGACGTTGCTACGTCTTTGGAAGCAACAGTTTTGGTCAACTCGGGCTGGGTCACACAAAAAATATTACCAAGCCAACATGCATTAAAGGTAAATTTAAAACAGAGAATGCACGTAAATGCGTGAAAGATTTATTTTATAAGGAATATATCTTGGTAGCAAATTATTTTTTAAAATAAAGGCGAAATAGAAGTTAATAAGAGAATTGAAATTTGTATTTCAATCAGACTTACATTACCTAGACTAATTATAATTTTTACGAGGGCTCAAATTGCTGCGGAGTTCTCTTCACTAAACTGAGCCTTAAGGGGGCTGTCCACACTTTGCAGAGCATGCCTGCTCCTACGAGAATCTCCATGTTAAAAGAAAGTACAAATTAATAATAATGGCTAAACATAAATTGACGGGGTTTGATTTTTTATGAAGGACAATTACATTTACTAAAACGTGATGCATGA
>JAQIXP010004034.1:0-12101 GCA_034700285.1 Proteroiulus fuscus
AGATCCTAACTTGTTTCCTGTAGGTTAGGATTTTGGCAGCAGACGAATCCTAACCTACAATTTTCATTTCAACAGACCGCCCCCAAGGATGCCAACTGCAAACGATAAACATTTCACTGACGCTAGGTGGCAGGCCCAGGGCCCAAAGTTATAGGAACCGACTATAATTGGTGTTTAAAGATTGTCAATAATATATGTCCAGAAAGTATCATCATGCATAATGTAATTGTTTCCTTTATATAATTTATCGAAACACTTTCAAAGAACAAGCATAGTTTTGCTGTCCCTCAATGTGTTTCTAAAACCAATTCCATATGTGCGAAGTGTTGTGCTTTTTATAAGATTTAATGCAATCTCATTCGAGACCCATTTCTCCATGGCCAAATGCTGACAAAGATTGCTTTGTTTATATCACAGTCATCAACAGTCTCGCCATAAAAATCATCTTAAAATCCTCAGTCAGTTTTGCTGACAAAGCCCTTTGGGTTATCATACCGCTTTTTAACTTTCATTTTGTATGTCTGTTGGGAATTAACCATCAAATCTCAGAATTTATACGTATAAACCATTAAGATATCGATAAAATTGGCATCAATAAAACTGCAAGTAAATGTGCCATCAACTCAGTTTCAAAATACATCATTAAAATTCCTTTTAAACTTCAATTAAATTATAATAATAATCAGAAGACCACAATTTTATTTTAATCAATTCAGTCATTTTCGTAATTTCTTCAATTCACTCCAATTTTACTTAACGAACATTCGGTGTTACTAGAGCTAGAAATTAACAAAATAAAGATAAAATTTATATAATAGTTATAAAAATTACATTTGCAAAATAAATAAAATTATGCATATTATATGCTTAGTCACTCAACACGCTATTAGCTCTAAAACGCGCTAAAATGTTAGCACATTTTGGGCAAATACAGCCAGCAAAAATAAGGAATGTCTAAATTGCATGGTTTTTTCATTAGAATTAAGTATGTCATAAGATTCATACATTGGATGTTTTATATGTTTTACATTTAAATATTTATAGTGTAATTTTTATATAAATGAAAAAAAAATTCACTTCTTGTATAACAACTTGCAGATTTAGCACGATGATCGGATGTGTGACCTTCATCAACACACATGAGGGGAAAGAAATCAGTGATGGATAAAAAGCAGTGAGCCACCAACACTTCAAATTATAGGCTATGTTCGCAAATTTTGAACATTATCAACTCAGTAGACCATAATTAACTCGTAGCTGATTTGTGAAGAAATAAATGAGTATAGTCCTGATTGAATTACACATCATCAGTCTTGCAAGTCCAATGTTTTCTTCCCACATAATTACAGTTTAGTTATTCAGGAATCATTCTTATCATTATCAAATTGCCTATATTTTTTCTCACAGAAACTTTTAGTATTCTTTCTTTTTTTAGAAATCAAAATCTTTAAATCCTAAATTCAAATGAAAAATAAACTTAGTGATATTGTCAGAAATTTAGAATCCTCACGAAATCTCAAGTTGATGTGGGGCAAAAAATGCTTAAGCTGCATGCCATGGCGTGTAAGCCTTAAAAATAACCATACTTTTAATTTATACTAAATATTAGTACATTCGACAGGTATACGTGTGGAATATCTGAAGCTCATTTTTCCATAATTTTAAATAAGCTTTTTCATAATAGAATTTGTAATGTAAAATTAAATATTATTGGCCATTAAATTGGCTTCAAATTCTAAGCATCACATGAAAGTCTGGACATGTTTACTGTGACTGGTTGGCACTGCAAGCTGATTTTGCTTGGAAAGAAAAAGATTAAAAGAATTCATCTTAAAAACATGTTGTAATTAAAGCAAAATCGTCATAGATGGATGCAATTAATCAGCGCAGCTTTGCAATTGATAGTAATAATGTATATTTTTCCATGCATTAGCCTACCTTTCAAACATTAAAGTATTTTGAAGTAGAAGAAGAAGAATGATAACTAAATTGAATGCACACGCTTGAATATGTCTGGCACGTTGTATTTAAAATTTCACCCAACATTTCGTGTTAAAGTAATTTGAAAATTATACATCAGAATTTGATCAGCAAGTAGCGCTATCGATATAAGCAGCATAACACATTTTAAGTTTGAACTATACATGGTATGAATTTGAATGTTGACAGTAACATGAGAAGGTATTTGTAATTTCCACTTTCTAGCCAATTTCACTGCAGATGGAGTTTGAATAAAAACATTAAAGCTTGCGATGGCTAATGTATATTATAGTATACTTAACTCCCAAGGACTACCAACATGCTTCATGTATATAATATGAGATGGAATGTGCACATACATACATATCTACATAAAACAATTTTCGTGTTGCCATCTGTTTAATTGTAAGAGCATGTATCGTTTTTCTGGATTAACAAAGAAACTTTTTAGTTATGCAAGTTATAACCTTTTGATGGTCATAAACATTTAAGATGAATTTGGTTACATTTAAAATTATGGTTAAACATTAATGTGTACTATGCAATTGAGTTAAAATCAGTCAAGCAAAACGATGAATTGAGGATGCAGCTTGAAAAAAAATGAGAGCTTCAAACATTGTTCAGGGATGGATAGGGATATCGGATTTTCTAAACAGTGATAAGGTTCAAATCTGTTGAATTTGTCCATACACAGGTATTTGTGAAAAAGTTCCAGTTCCAAAATCAGTCATATATCATTCTTTGTATAACGCTGATACTTGAGAATGGAAAAAGAATAAGGGGAGATGGATGGGTCAAATGCTTTATTTCCCCATAATAGGGACCAGGGGACGCCCCTGTATGTCGTACATTTTTTCTTTATAATTATTCTTAAATTTTGTTCCCATCCTATACTTCATGCCTTGCTATATGTTGTGCCTCAAGCACCATGAGAGCATATATATAGGCCCTACTGTATATAATTTTATTTTTTATCACACCAATCTGGTTTACAAATTCCATCAGAATAGAAAAGATAGCGACGATGTATTAACTTCACTTCCAATAAGCCTATACTTATCTTTTTCTTAAATCCAATTTATAAGAATATATGCTCTGCATGGATAATATTTAATTAACGCATGCACATACACACAGGTCTATAGCAATAAATTGCCATTATGGCTTTCTCATACTCCATAAAATTTGACGTTATATTCAAGCACAAGAAATTTTAATATATATGCATGGCCTTAAATTTATACGAACTTTCATGTATAGAAACAAATGTTATCCGACTAAGCAAAAAGTATCACAGCATATTTTTTGAATAGTTTATAAATTGTATGGATAGATATAGGGTATGAAGAATGGCAAGTGTTGTAGAGAAGTATATGGCATAAGCATGCACACTGTGGCTTATATATATAGCTTATCCAACATATACACACAAAACTATAATCGTGGCATGCATATATGTATTGCTTAATACACATGAGGTCTATAAAAAATGAGTACTATAATGTTTAGTTGCCAAGCTTCAATTACATTTTGCCAAAAAAAAACCAGCATATACATGGGGTACGTGCTTAATAGCACATTAAAAATTTAGCACTCCTTGGAGTTTAATCACCGTCATCATTACACATACCATAAGAATATGGTGCTTAAATGCTAATGCAAACAAAACTAATTAGCATTAAATAATTCGAGCAACTAAGCAGTAATAATTAAATGCTTTCTTAAATGCATAATACACGTGAAACTACATCAATTTCAGTTCAAGTTTAAATCAAATCTTGTATACTGAAACATTGTTCAGTGTAAGGAATTCATACGAGGTATAAATATATTATAACGTCTAGAATTATCAACAAATTCAAGTAAATAGCTATATCTATACAAGTATATTGTACGTTCTATACATATAGTCACATATATACACAAATACACAGGCCCAAGTTTAATGATAAAGTTAGCCATGCAGATAAATTGAAAACGGTTTAATAAATTATAGAACACTCAGCTATTTTTGTGTCAATTGCATGGTTCTCTCGTCAATGGGGGGGGGGGGAGTGATGGGGGTAAGTGACCCCTTCATTGGTAAAAATAGCGTATAATATGGAATGGCCCTAGAGCGTAGGCCTACAACTATATTTGTAATGTTATGAATGCAAGAGTAAATTCTGAGGAATACATGGTCAAATTTCCAACACATGTTCCAAGCAACGAAAGAAAGAATTTCTACAGAAACAGCAGTGTTTCATAATTTATTAAAGACTTTCCTAATTTTCCTAATTTTATTTATAAATTGTAATGGTTAAATGTATGCGTGAAATAGGAGGTAACCTCATAAATGCAAAAAAAAAGTCCATTAAATTAATTTTAGATGTCCTATATAGCTTTGTTAATTTACTTTATCGCAATTTGTTATATTAACAGTTAACGATGGGATTAACAAATGGTAATTCAAATAATACTTCAACATATATATGCAACTGCATTCAACAGTTCCTGACAAAAGGTGATATTCTTCCTGTATTCTTCATGGACGTCACAGAAGACGTCACCTATATAATCAATCAAGAACTTGGATGGAAGGGACTAAAAACTTGGATATATCGTTTGAGCCTTACACAATTCCACTGAAGCATTCAAGAGGTTTTTTGCATGTTGACAAGGCATTTTTTATCTTTAGGTTGAAGCAGACAATTTAAATTCTACAAGAATTTTCTCATTGCAGGACACCTTTTGTGTGCATGTGGGTGTGGGTTTGAGTTTACCATGGAACAATGTCTATAGTCGCCATTGTAGCCTAGCAACAGAATTAATGGATTTGCCCTATGCATATGTAATATATATGCATTCGGATCCAACATATTCACATTAAGTAAAACCCATGTAAATCCTCTTGTGAAAAAAAATTGTGCGGCGTATGCCAAATTGGCATCCAGTATATATATACGACTTTGAATCGAGCTTCGCATATAAGAATGTATAACATATAGGATATAAATGTAAGCCAAAGAATCAACATATACCTTGGATGAAAATATAGGCCTGCCTAGAATTCTGAATATAATTAATGGCTTTTACACTCTATATATTGTATTATTGCATGTGTGTAGTGTATATACTCAGCTATAGAAATTGTCATATTCATTCTTAATATACAAGTATTATTTCCATAATGGTGCATATGCCCACTGCATATAGATTAGGAACAAATGGCCTTTAAATGTAAGATGTCATATGAGAAATAATGCCATCACAAACACATCTCAAATTAAAATTGATTAATTTATAGAATCAAGTTGCAAAATTTGTATAATCATTATAGTTGTTTCACAAAATGCTTTTATTATGCATAGGCAAGCAATAGAAATGTATTGCACTTAATTGTTGGCTAACCAGTTCACCAAGGGACATCCATAAAATAATGTAAACTGGCTTTATAAATTTTTGGAAATTTTGACCATGCATGCATAAGAACAACATTGTAGATCGCCATGTTATGTTCATGTCCATGTTTATTATTTTATACTTTAAAGTAATGAGCATTTATGGGCATACTTATGGGCAAATTAAACAGTTTATGTCTATTCTGTTGGCTGAGGATTTGATAGTTTTTCTGGGTTTGAGGTAGATGGGGTATAGACCTAATGAGGTGAATTGTTTCTTTATGATTATAATTATTATAATTACTATTTTAAATAGGTACCACATATTACACTCTATTGGATCTGTTAGCTAGGAGTGTGGTGTAGAACTGATTTGGGTTTGTTATAGTGTAGGGAAGTTATGAGTTGGTTCAAGCTTGTTTTTAATTTCAGTGCAACTGGTTACTATATAATCTATTGTTAACAATTAAGTAGCAGATTACTACATGAACAATGATGTCTTCCCTTACAGAAAATATCATAATTATTATTACATGTTTTCAACCATGGTAAGAGCATGGTTGTCAATGTTTTGTACAAGATAATAATGCATTGGGACATGTAAGTAACATAGTGAAAACATGTCAATTTTAAAAAGACACCATTTCAATGTAAATTATATGTTGGGAACATGTATATTGCCTAACTTGTATACGTGTCATGTTATCAGAAAACATGTAAAAACACAGCATTTTTATGTTGTCATAGTGGTGGCAGCGTGGTAATTTGAACAACATGTAGTGTGATGCTTAAATTGAAATAATGTAAATAATATGTCACATTTCTGTAAGGGTTATACCCTTGCATGGCATATGGATACAATTCATTTAACATATCAAAGCCCCACACAATGTTTTTACATCAAAATATAGTTTCATATGGACACCTACATGTACATGCATATATTTCAAATATGAGAATTGAAGCATTTATGTCCAACCATTATAGGGAAGACAGACCAATTAAAACTACCATCACATTTATATTTGGTTGATGGTAATTAGTCAATGCTTACGGCATTGTTGTCTTAGGAAAACAATAGATACAGAGAGAACTAAAGCAAAGAAAAGGGATCCTATTTATCCAGTTATCAGGGCTAGTGTTGGCGAATTAGAAATCAATTACTATTGTTTCAGCTCAAAAAACTAAAGGGGATATATCAATTGACTTCAAGTATAGTAATATTAATACAACAAAATTAACAAAACACAAACCTCAGTCACTATAGGCCTAACTATTTGGAAAATATTTTTTCAAACACTTTATTAAAATTAAAAACCAGTAGCAAAAGTATTAAATTTCAGTCAATATAAGAAAATAAATCCCATAGAATATTATTTACAACAAATTTTCAGAATGTGATTTTATCACTTGAATAAATTTGCTTTGTAAGCAATTTAGCCCAAATGATATAAATATTACAGAAGCTGTTATATTTCGTTACTTGTATGAAGACAAACACGTAGTCATATTGAAGGAATCTTATTATATAGCTGAATAGCACCACATTATACTCCATATTAGGTGTTTAAATGGCTTTGCAAACTGCAGAAGTGCTTGGTAAGCAGTCAGCTGTTTTGCTTGTTAAATAAGTCAGAACTCCTGGCTGGCACATATAATCGAGAATATGAGGAAACGTTATGAAACAAAATATCTTCCCCGTGGTTTCACACATTTGAAAAGATAAATACTTTAAGCGTATTGACTTTAATCACAATCATTACACATTAAACGACCTGAAGATACTAGAATTACAGGCCATAAAAAATCAGTCACCCACCATTTCTTATCTGTGTTCAATTTTAGCATATCAAATGTTTTATTGACTATCTCGGAGTAATCAATGAAGACAGAAATGATAATAAGATAATTTGCAATAGAATTTCACATGTGGGTCATTATATACAATTGAAAGTTAAAAGAGGAAAAGAACACCCCCAACTCCTTACCAATTCATCCAGCAAACCTGGAATTAGGTTCAAAAGTTATGGTATCACAGGGCATTTACCTCACAAAAGCAAAAAATGGGACACAATGCACGTGCCAATTGTATTTGTATTGCTGGAATATGCATGTGCATTTAATTCCATTTTGGAATAAATTTTGTGAGGAGAATAAGTGGGTATCAAAACCAAGGCAGTCATTAAATAGCAATCCAAATGTCAAGGGTTTGTAAGTACGAGCTCGTACCAAACAAGAGCATTGTAATTTCTATTCAAATATATAAGTCAGGGAACTAAAAGTATACTTCTTTACATACAAAGAAAGAAATCTGAGCTCACTGAACAGGAGATTTCGTTTTCAATTCGAGTGGCAACGTGGTTATTTGATGCAATCCTTGAAAGAAATATGGTTTCAAAGATATTGCAACATTTACATGCACTATAATGCTTCCCATATATATTAAAAAAAATCGTTATATACCTTATTATTTTATGAATAAATCTTCAGATTGCTCAAAATTCAGTAACAATTTAAATGGTCAATCTGTACAGCGTTCACGAAGATCAGAATCAGATAACTGTCCCTCCATAGAATTTATATAACTGATATATTCCAGGATTGATCCCAAAGTCTTTCTTTAAAAATTAAAGGAATTATACAATATCTGAAGGAATACGTTATACATACAGTGGATGCATAGTGCCTACTTTTAAATCTGTTATACACAAAATAAGTCACGATTTTGATTAATCGGACAAAATGGCTTTTCTGTATTTACAATTATACGCTTCAACCGTATTGGCAGATGGTAAATCAAAAGTTTTCATTCCCCATTGTGCGTCGTTGAATTAAAAACAGAAATCAGATTTACTTTATCAGTTTTCCGTTCTATTTTATAAATTCATTTCCCTTTTCCTCATTTATGTTTCATAATAAAACGTAATATCGGAATTGTTATACCCAAGGCGAATTAGCCGATCCAATAATAATGCATATTTAAAAATGCATTTAAATTACTCCTTGAAAATGCCATTTTATAATAATTATTATCATTTGGCACATAATAGCCCGGAGCTTCGTCCAAAGATCGACAGTGATGCAGAAATATACATGTAATTTAAATGTCGATAAAAATCGAGTGAGAGAACGTTCTAAAATGTAATTACAATTTTGAATGCAGTCGAAAATAGCATTATCCTGCATATTAAAGATTATCAAGCGTATATGGCACATTAGGGTAAAACACAATTTCATTGTTAGCTGCATATATATTGATTGAAATTTCTCTATATTTGCACTCGTTTTCACCACTCTAAAAATTGCTAACATGAATTATGCGTCAAGAATAAGATGAAAGTGTTACTGGCAAAATATTATCAAGATTGCAAGGGGCCAAGGGCCTGCCATACATGCAATCACTTTAGAAGGCATGCATTTTTAAAAATAGTAAAAAAAATTTGTGGGTCTCTATAATAGCCTATTACATATAACTTTAAATAATTTTTTCATTCCTTGTATGTACACATTAACTATGCTTTAATCAGACTATGCAAGAAATACTAACATTTTCAACAAAAACAAAACGCTGTTTTACTCCTTTGGTTGAAAAATATTACTGATTGATACGAGTGTACATCAGAATTGCCTAATTTTCTACTAGGCTATAGTGAATAACAGAAGACCTTTTATGTGCAATCGCGTAGATAGAAAATTAAATGAAGCCAAATTGCTTGTATATAATTCTCATATTAACTAGAATTTCGATTGTCTAATAATTGCGGCAAACCGATTTCATTCCCAGTTAGCAATCAAAATCCATACTACGAATGCTTACCACAGACAATGCAAATTGGGTAAAAATACATATCTGCTATCGATTGTACAATCTGAAAGCATGCATGCACACACGGCTACATAATGTACATATATATAGAAAATTCTACTGTATATAGTGCTCATTTCATCTTCATAAATAAAACTGTAGAGATACAAGGGTAAAGTACTAAAATAGTAACCACACATGCAGATGTTGTAATTTTAGCATTAATTTTCACTTTAGATTTCAAATACGTCGCTCTTTTGTGCAAGTGGAAAGTGTGTGATGCAGATTACTTTAAACATAAACAACAAACAACACTTAGAAAATCCTGACGCTGGAGGAAACAACAACAGACTTTCCAATATCCGTGTGAGCAATTCTCAAGTAGACAGCTTCAAACAGCACGAAATGCTGCCGTAAGATCACTTAAGAAAAATGTCTTAACAACCCAAATTGATAAGAGCATGCCTTCAGGTTCTATGAAAAGGGCTTCAAATACCAACAGAAAATGCGGCTTGTCGAAAACTTTGTCGTGAACAGGCTGAAGCATTTAATTGTTGACAGGAATATAAATTATAAATAAACTTGATGCTACTGAAATATGTTTTATCCACGAGGCAGGTATAAGCCATAAAGGCAAAGTTTTGACTAAGTACTGCGCCTTACAATTTCCAAACAAAAATTAAATAATAATAAAGGGGGGGGGGTGGGAAGGGAAAGGGCAAAGTGGCTAATGTTATTTAAATTTAAAACTTCATTATCAATATTCATGAAATTTCTAGCAAAATCACAATTGATATCAATATTAAGAATTTTAACAATATCAGCCTACAAGTATATGCCATAAATATTGATTGCTTGCATAAATATAATAACTTTTTAAAATATTTTTTTCTGTAAATATGTTTCTAACAGTTTTTAGGCAAAAATACTTCATTTTTCTCTTGTAACTTACTTATCAGAGAATATACTCTAGAAATTGTCACCACTTTTCATGGATGATAAATAGACTTCTACTATAACATATAGACCTATACTGACATTTCTATTTTCTGGGTTGGCCAATCATAACATCATTAACAGCCATTCTTATATAAATTGCAAACATTACCTCTTCATGCTCATCTATTCTCTTAAATTTTATTCCAATTATTTTATTATTTTTTTTATATTTGTATATGCAGCAATGATTGTGTTTGTACCAGTGTAAAATATAAATAAAACACGGTATGTCACAAAGCCTTTCTTAAATTGTATTGGAATGTATAGGCTGGATTAAGAGCTTTTCATTTATCAGCTCACGTTCAATTCAATTCAAACTCATGCAGTACCCTATAAGATCAGCAAAAATCTACAATTATTAAAAATTATAAAAATTATTAAAAATCTACAATTATTAAATATGAGCAATGTGTTAAAAGCATCATTCCTATAACATGTTTAATCTTATGGTCAGAAAAGAAAACGTATAAATTGTCTCCAATGATCATCAAGAAGCTCACCAAAAAACATCACTTTGAAGCGGAAGATAGTTAGATATGCTGTCAGAAACCACACCAGACCTTACACATTTCATTTTTTTCAGTTATGATGACCTAATTAATATTATTCTACATGTCAAATGCACAAAACATCCATGCATATATATAGTCACGCAGTACTTTTGACAGTCTGCTTGCGGTATTCTTTATTGCACAACAATAACATTACGCTTAATTGGTCTTTCGATATTCTTGCCTCACTGCTAAGGGATCATAAGTCAGTGAGGCCGACGTTTTAATGAGTAGTGTGTGGGTATAGGCTATAATTATTGTTGTCTGCATCTCGGATAAAGAAATAAGTGCGAAAAAAGTCGACAATCAGCTTTAATGTGCAGTGATGAAGAAAATTTGCTTTGAATCGGCAGTGCTTAAGTGACAAAAGTGCTTCCTTTATAGCAGCTCCTCCACAAAGAACGGCAAACATTTGCATATTAATTTGCATGTAGATGAAGTGTAATTATGCTTTAATTAGAAGTAAGATTGATAAATTACGTGTTGGTTATAGGCATTTCTGTGGAGTTCTTCCATACCTTTAAATAAGGGCTTGTGAGCTTGACTAAAACCCTTAGGATTTGTAGCATGCATCTAATTAGGCTCAGACACACTTGAGATTTGGCTCGCTTTTAAACTTCTGCGCCTTATAATCATTATTCTTGTATTTTATGCTCATGTTTTTTTTTTTGGGAAATTAAAATATAATATAATGACTTCGGTATAGTTGAGTGATCTTTCAAATCATCGACATGGTTCTTGGCATACTCGTAAAAGCACGAGGCTATAGAGAGTGTACATTTAAGATTTAGCATTTTATAGCAGTTGCAACGTGATAATCGGTTATCTTCCAACAACTTCCAAGACTATTAAAACCTTTTAACGGCAAAAATGTTCTAATTTTAAATTAATGGATGATTATGCCTTTTCTAAATGTTTTCTCCAAAGAATAATCGAAAAACGTGATGTCTATATACTAAATTAAATCAGCTTTTATTTTTTAACCATTATCTTACAATGTTCATTAGTTTTTGGCCATATTAGTGATTAGCTTTTTAAAGCTATACCTGCACATATATATAAGGCAGTAAGTCAACAGCCATATTACGAATTTACAATAGTAAAACATGTATATTTTAATTACTTTTAATTATTATTGTAAACAGAAAATAAAATTCATTAAAATCTCAACTTCCCACTGCCCAATCTACATGTTTAAAACGTGATGCATGATTTTTTTGTTTATCTGCCCTGTGAGCCGTACAATCGGGCAAAATGTGGCGAAAAATTCAGCGGTAAACTTTGAAATTCGATAACTAAATATAAAATACACTTAATAACAAAATCGATCTTATACATTTTGTAGTAAATTAAATAAGCTTTCCAAAAAATCAAACCCCATCGTTA
>JAQIXP010004035.1:0-12101 GCA_034700285.1 Proteroiulus fuscus
CAATGTTGGGCCAATGTACTTATTTCATCCATTGGCCAACCATAATAAAAAGTACTGTGGGCCTCTGTAGTTTTTAATCTACAACCAAAAGCCAACCAAGCCCATGTTGCCCCATATGTTAGGCCAACTATGAGTGCTACCTGGGTTCCTTAGACCATATATACGATAGACACTGTCACCATTCGCTATTCCCGGCAGTGCTTCACCTTGTGACATCCTTCCATGTGTGTTGTGACTAGAAAATTGCGTCATGTCTCTGGGCCCTATTTAATAAACAAAAATGAGGTGTGCAGAGTTGAGGAATTGAGGAGTGAAAAGTCATTATAGCCAATTTATGTTCATAAAACGAAATGATGAGTTGAGGAGTGAAGAGTGAAAAGTCTGAAGATTTGAGGAGCAATATATCAATTATGTTTCAATAAAAAATCGCTGCAATACAAATACTCCTCATTTCTTCAACTCCTCAGTGCAGAGTTGAGGGTACGTTTTTAAAATCCTCAATATAAATTATATTTATAGTCTAATAATGAAATAAACTAATTTTAACATTAAAAAATTCCATATTTTTACTTTACCTTCCTGTGTTAAAGTTCAAGTGAATCGGTCAAGCAGAATAGCAATTCTAGCTAAATTTTGGGAATAGGCTTATGTGTATAAAATATTAGAGCACAGTAACCATAGCAACCAACCTTGTGTAAATTGGAATGTTTTGTGCACGTGCCGATTCCTATTGATATTATTGACAAGCATTCCTCAATTCTTTAAAAATTGTTTGAGTAGTGCAAAGTTGTAGAATATTTTTATGAGACACGAAATTCCTCAACTTTGCAATTTTTAAAATTGACTACTCAACTTTGCAACTCCTCACTCTTCTTTTTTATGAAATAGGGCCCTGGCATATTACCAGCATGAAACGAGCAGCGAAAGATGAAAATGTACCGAAACCCAAGAGGCCCAAGAAGTACGAAGCAGCCGGAGGAAAGCGATTCCTACACGGGTTTAGTTATCAACACAAGTTACTGGCATGGGCACTATTTGCAGGATTTCAGAAAAATGAAAACTTTCAATTGGCCACCGAATGGGTCAAGGCAGAAAAATTCGACGACATCGTGTACCGGTACGAAGATGGCGGTGACTACAAGTACAGGTTCATCCAGGCAAAGCACAAGCTTCACGACAATGCGTTCAAAGTGACCGAATCGGAGTTACTGAATTCCGAAGACGGTGACTTCAGCCTGCAGAAATACTTCGGCTCCTTCTTGGCTCTACGACAAAACGAGGAATTCAAGGGTAGGATAAAAGAGTTAACAAGAGTTTTGACCAGAACATCAAAAACAAGCCAGGAATGCTCAGCTGTTTCAACACGGCTGTCAGTTTGTCGTTACTTTACACCCCAGGAGCCCATTTCTCGAACCCAACGCAAGTTCAGAATTTCAGGCGAATTTAACTTCGAAAAAGAAATCATGAGCACTAACATGTACATCATCAATCTATTCTATTACTTTTTTTATTTCATTGGAATAAATGGCTTTCCACGCGAAATGAAATTGGGCAAAATGGCCTGGATCGGCAACAAGTTTGGCACATTGTGCGTAACACTTACCAAAGTTTTCTTGCCATTAAGCTTCGAATCATTCCTCTGCAAAAAAGTTAAAGTATCGCCCGTAATTACTAACGGTAAATTTTGTATTGGCTCGCCTTTAATCTTGATTACTTTGGCTATATTTCTGGTCAATCATCATTTTGTCAAAAGCAAACGGGTCACTCTTCGAGCACTGTATTTCGATTTGAGGGCATACACAAATGTGCCATTACCAAATGATCTCAAGCTAGTATGCGCTTACGCCATTCTGTTAGTTCCCGTGCTATCCGTATTTGTACTACCCCCGCTCTACACGTATCACATTATAGACCAATTCGGATATACTGAAGTATTCGGCATAAACACACATTGGAACATATTAAACACATATAAGGAACTGATCAAATTTGCCACTGTTTTTGCGATCTTAACTGTTTTATTTGCTGTTATACTGTGCTTGCTCTTATTTTCGTACATCGTGATAGCATTTATACTGGTAATTCAATCCTATCTGAAACTGGTTTGCAAGCAATCCGAAAAGTCATTTACCAAAAATACAGAATTCATGGCAAATGCCATCAATGGGCACATCAAGATTCATTCCACCATCCAAAAGTTGGATGAAATATTTTCCCAAGTGTTGCTCGTTATAAATTCGATAACATTGGTTCACTGTGTGTCAGTAACTTTGACTCTCGTTACTGTTGGTATTGATGGTTTTAACAGTGAGTTAAGATCCGCATTAGGTATGTTTACAAATGGGACTCACTTTGCAACGTATGGTCTATTCGTAATATTAGTTATTCAGTCCTACTCGCTAAGCAACCTGGTAAGTAAATTTAATTCGTAAAAGTAAATGCAAATTTTAAATTAAAACTAATAACTTAAATGTGTTGAAATTTTAGATGAAATCAAGCCTATTTTCGACTTGCAAGTTACCTGTCAATCAGCCAAGCTCTGGTGGAGCAAAATTGGTGAGATTTTGTAGGGGAAATTCACAGTTTGTACAAAGTGATGCTTATAAATGAAAGAAGAGAACAAGAGAAATTCAATTTTTATGTGATGCAAAATAAATTACAATAAATAGGAGAGACGTACAGGCTTAAGTTTTAAAAACCCTGCCCAATTGTCAAGTGTGACCAAGCATTAACTGTGACTTTGATTCTGTTTTACTTTATAATAGGAACAGGTAAATCAGTTAATGTACCTTGCCACTTCGAAGTACACGGATCGGGACCTGAGCCTCGGAGGGATGGTCAAACTAAATGATCTAATTATACTAGACGTGAGCAAATTCTTACTATTTTTAGAGATTGATTTGGCCCCCCATTGTAAAAAAACTTGCAAATTCCATATTTGTATTTTCAGCTGTTTCTGTACATTTGTAACATGGTCAGCTATGCCATCACAAATTTGTAATTATGGTCTGGATTGAATGACCATCACCATTCACTATAATTTTTACAATAACATTTTAAGAAAAAGTCTCACTTTTAAAGAAGTGGGTTGTAGGAGGAAGAACATGAAAATTTTTGGAAAGGCATGGAAATTGCAATTTGATTTGAGCCCACCAATAAATTTGTAAAAGTGTTTGGTTGAAAATGCAAACCCCAAATACGCAACATTTAACTGACAGTATATAGCACCCTCTACTGGATAAAAGGCACCAGCAATCAAGAAACACGTAGATATGCATGTCCTAGAGGGCACCACCAACTTTCAGTGTCTGCTGAATTCTATTGAAAAATGGCACCTAATATGTGTTTGGCAAATGTCGTGATTTCTTAAATATGAAACTGCTGCTGCACTTATTGTTTATAATTGTCACAGCCATTATCTAGTATTAGTGTGCACAACTTAAATATATATCACTTGGTACAAAGTGGAACTTTCACTTTAATATCACAATTGGCTTATTATGTTTATAATGTTATGTTATTATGTTTATTATGCTTATTATATGTTATTATGTGTATATATTATAGACCTATACTATTTTCCAATTAACTTGAATTTAACAAGCTTCAGGAAACTGATTTAGCCCTAGCATGTTCCAGAAAACTGGTTTCAAATCTAAGCATGAAACTTCCTTTTAGACCATTCTCTTTAATTCAGCATTTAGCCGCACGAGGGCACCAGAGGCATTGCCTAATATATGAACTGAATTGAAACTCAGCCTTTTAATTCAAATGTATCTATTTCTAAAGTAATTGCATCTAAAGTTCTGAAACACTTTTCTCAATTTGTATCCATTATGTAAATCAATAATATTTACGGATTTCTTAAGATGACATCAATTGTATGTATAATGTACCATTAAATGCACCTAAAGCAACAACTATTACTATCACGCCATTTTTCATTTCGATCAACATTTTAACTGTAAGGTTTTGCGCCCAAACCCCCTCATAACATCGCTGTCATTTGGCCAATAAACAGTGTTATTCGCCTGCGTAGCCCTATACATCAAAAAACCCTGTTACCCGGGACCAACTGTACATTTCTAAATTTCAGGTGAATTTCATATCGTCAAAAATGATGTGCCCTAATACATACATTGTCAATCTTTTCTACTACTTCTTCTACATGACGGGCATTAACGGCTTTCCGATCGAAAGGAAATTTGGCAGAATCGCTAGGATGGCCTACCATTTCGGCAAATTGACCGTAGCATTCTGCATAGGTCTTTGGATAATGTGGGTCTATATCTGCGTATTATTTAGCGTTTCCTCGTCATTCGATGCCGATTATCGCAAATTACAAATGGGCATAATTCCCCTGACGACATTTCTGCTCAATTACCGTTTTGTGAAAAGCAAAAGGGCCACTCTTCGAGCGCTGTATTTCGAGCTGAAGACATATTCACACCTGCCCTTCCCAAATGATCTCATGCTAATAACGCACGTTATTCTTTCTGTTCCTGCACTATTCGTTATCGTACAAGTTCCACTCGGCATGTACCACATGCGAGCCTTGATGTTGTCAAAGCCGTCTATCCCATTATTCGACTCGAAAGCTTTTGAACTGTTCTTTTATACGACGATTATTATATTTTTAATTGCCGGGTTAATTAGTCTAGTAATCGTGGCTTTTTTTTCGTACATTGCGATTGGATTTATAATAATAACTCAAGCCTACATAAAACGTCTGGTTTGCGAGCAATCTGAAAATACGCTTTCCAAAACTGCAGATTCTGTGGCAAATGCCATCAATGGGCACATTAAGATTTATTCCAATGTCAGAAAGTTGGATGCGATATTTTCCCAAGTTCTTCTCGTTACGACCTCAATGACAATGATTACGTGTCTGAAGGTAACTCTGAATATAGTTACTAGCAATGATATGCGAGCATCCTCAATTTCGCTGTTCCTGCAAGGTGGTCATTTCGCAACCTACGCTCTACTTGTAATTTTAGTTATTCGATCCCACTCGCTAAGCAAACTGGTACGGCAAGTAATTAACTAGTTAATGTAAATGCAATTTGCTAAATGTGTTGTTCTATGTTGAAATTCTAGATGAAATCGGTTCTATTTTCGACGTGTAATGCGCATGTCACTCACTCGAGCTGCGGTGGAGCAACATTGGTGAGCCTTTATTCGTGTGATCTCATCCAAGGTGTGATCCTGCATCATTAAGTAAGCCTATGTCTTGTTAACTTTGATTCTGCTCTACTTTATAATAGGCACGGGTAAATCAGTTAATGTACATTGCCACTTCGAAGTACATAGATCACGATTTGAGCCTCGGTGGGATCATCGAAATCAATGATCTATTTGCACTGCAAGTGAGCAAACGTTTGCATTTTTGGAAATTGATGTGGCCTGGTCACCATTGTCAAAAATTTGCAAATGTCAAATTTGTATTTTCAGCTTTTTTTGCACATTTGTGACATGCTCAACTATGCCAGAACATCTTTCTAACGAACAATTCTAGGACTACACCTGGGTTATGGATATCCAAAATGTTAGAAAGACAAATCGCATTCTCACGGCACTTTTTAAAATTTTTTTTTCTTTACTATTTTCGCTACTTTATGCCGAATATTAATTATTTTCATGAGTGACTAACATTCCAGAGTCCAATTAAATTCAACAAATCACGAAATAGCCAGTGCCATTGATGCCCTCGTGTGACTGAAGGCTGAACTAAAGAGAAGGGTCTAAAATTTGAATGGACGTACTGTAGTGTCCCCTAGTGGGAGTCAGTCTCAAAGGATATATTACATAAGAATCTTACTCAAGTTCCTACCTAAACTCTGTCGTTGTACTTGTAATGTAAAAACTAGTTTTTGGGAATATTTGGGGATTAAATCAGTTTCCTAAAAACCGAGAAATTAAAAAATTAATTGGAAATAAGATATGCCTTCAAACCTAATAATCAAATTTTCAGTAACATTTAACATTGAACTGACTGAATACATTTTAGCATTAAATCTATATTTGAAATGCATTTCAATTAAGTTTGAATTCATTACTTGAAAATAACTTAAAGGTGCTTTTCTAGTGATGGTATCAGGGCCGTAGCTGCCGGGAAGGGGGGGGGGCAGGGTGGGCGGCTGCCCTCCCAGACTCGATCAGAGGGGGCAGCAAAATGCCAGTCTCCTTCCCGCCCACTTGAAATTTTTTGACTAATTTTAACCCTTTTTGAGGATTTTTGAGTAAAAAATTCGCCTGCGGCGCCAATTGCTGTAAATAAAATGGCTAAATTTGTGATTGTTTTAACCGATTTTTAAGGGGTTTTTTGGGTAAAAAAATTCGCCTGCGGCGCCATTTACTGTCAATAAAATGACAAAAATTGTGATTGTTTTAACCCATTTTTGAGGGATTTTTGAGTAAAAACTTCGCCTGCGGCGCTATTTGCTATCAATTTTTGCAGTCATTGTATGTAAAGACTTCAGATTTTTGCCTGCAGGCCAAATTTCGAAGAAAATAATTGTTTTGGGGCGGCTTCTTCCCCCAAAGAAATGGATTTCTGAGTATGGCCCTGGCCCACAGGACAGCAGCAAAATCCACTCTGCCCCCCAGATTATTTGACCTTGCTACGGCCCTAGATGGTATTGATTATTTGTTAAATGCATTTCCATTACCCAGTATCATTTATGCCCATCAAATTATACTATTTCAATAGAAGAAAATAATATAATATTCAAATTGTTTCCTATCATAACTTTAACCTATTTAAAAAATTCAATAATCACCTAGTAACTTTTGGGGTAGCAAGTTCATAAGAGGCAATTTGGGGGAGAAGTGGGAGTGGGCACCATGGATTCTCAGGAATCCGTCAGGTTACCCAAGAAAACACGTGTGGAATCAGTGCAAGTGGAAATTGTTAATATTAGTTTACTAATTAATATAGTGATTTGAATAAAAGCTTAACTAAACAAATTACAAAAACATTTATTCTAGAATATTAATAGCAAAAATTGATGACTCACATAATCGAAATTAGGCACCATGTCTGTTCACTTGAAGAGATTTTCCACAAGAGCGGAGACCAGGTTGAGGAACGGCGACTTCTCGTAAGGCACGCGGGTTCGGGTCTGACCGGGACTGGCCGCCGGCGAGCACATCGGGGATGACATGCTGGTCCCACGTCTCAGGTGTCGAGATTGAACAAACGGACCCTGCGGAATTATGAATAAATTGTAAATTGGGCAATAACCACCAAACAGGATAGCCAATTTTTCGATTTGGGATGGCTGACCAATTCAGCTCCGAGTTCCCGTCTGAATACTTGTTTGTCCCACGGAGACTGGTGAGCGTTCAGGTGAACAGCTTGCGATAGGATTAGATACAGAGCTTTTTCCAAAAATGTGTTAACAAGTTTTCTACAAAAACAAAGCGATTTACTAGTTAATAGCTATATCGATGTACTTAGCAAGTTTCTCGTCAGAAATCCTCACCTATTTGGGAATGGCGGTTCTTGAGAAGACGAGGTTTGAACAGGCGATAAAGTGTGCTCATTCTAAAGAAAATTTGAAATTATATTATTTTAAAACCTTGGAAAAAACAGAGGCAATAACATCGTACTCACCAAACCCAGTAGTCTTAAGCAAACATTGACGCCGGAAATAACCGTTCCGAAGCTGGATTCAGCAATTTGGTCGAGGGAGGGCGTGCTAAAGCCTACAGCCAAAAGCTGCTCCCACTGCCCAGTATCATGACCCTAAAAATAATTTAAACATTTGTATTTTTAAATCATACTGCAATTTTTCAACTTTTCAATTAAAGTTTTGTTAAGGGGGATGTCCACACTTTTGAGAGCATGCATGCTCCTATGGGAATCTTCATGTTAAATAAAAGTACAAGTTAATCAATAATGGCTGAACATAAATTGACGGGGTTTGATTTTTTATGAAGGACAATTCAATTTACTAAAACGTGGTGCATGATTTTTTCGTTTATCTGCCCCGTGAGCCTTACAATCGGGCAAAATGTGGCGATAAACTCAGTGGTAAACTTTGAAATTTGATAAATAGATATAGAATGCCTGTAATAACGAAATCGAACTTATACAATTTGTAGTAAATTAAATAAGCTTTCCAAAAAATCAAACCCCATCGCTATCCGCTCAGCAAATATCGAGATCCGTTCAATTTTGGGAAAATTTTTTACGTCTACGTAAAATAGCATGGAAAAACGGAACGGGCAACTTTGAAAATCGATAACTACATTCAGAATGCACGTGACGTCATAATCATGCATCACTTTTTAGTAAATTTAATAATCTTTGAAAAAAATCAAACCTCATCGTTCAACTTTTACCCGTTCTTGAGTTAGAACAGTTTGAAGAAAACGAATTTAACATTGAAATCCCCATAGGCCCATGCTGTTAATCTCTTATGCTGTATTCTCCGAAACTATTATTGGAGACGGTACGGTACGGTAAAATTTGTACTTAATTCTTGGCTACCCTAATCAAGTTTTGAAAGTAATACTTGCCTTGCTGGACAGCAGTTCCATGAGATCCGGCGAAAAGTTGCACAGAACGGAGGTGCACAAGGAGGCAAGGCGAAGGAGCCTGAAAAAAATATATTTTTTAACAAATACATGTACTGTCTACAAGTCTGCAAAATCATCCTTACTGGTTCATGGGCTCAGTTAGTTTGGGATTACGTTGTTCCAAGTCGGCTGTGGAAATCTTCCTTGGGGTGGCTACTTCCTTATCGCCATCCAAATCCTAATTTAGGAAAACTTATGTAAAATTCCAAGCCTAAATTTTGCATTAAATTGTTTTTAAAAATAACAAAACTTGCCCGAATGCCCATGGAATGCAGGATTAGGCGCGGCCGGAGCAGATAAGCAACGGAAACATAGAACACGCCGGATGTGATTTTCTGTAGTAATTTTAAGGTAACTTTGGATAAGTTAACTTGAAGAGCTGCTTTTTTTTAAGAATCTAAAAATTTACCAAAAGTTCTCGGCACGGCGAGACGCAACGAACTTGGAGAGACTGGAAATGGGATAGTTCCTCGATCAGATGAAGCACCGACAATGCCATTTCCAATGTTTCCGGGCAAAGGTTTCTCTGAAGTTGTGCCGGTATCTAACAAATAACATGATATTTTTACGTGCAAATTTGTGTTATGGCCTCTCAAGTTTCCCCAAGAATTCCAAATTTTACAATAAAAAAACCCAGATTCGAGTAAACTAAAGTTGCATTTACCGTCTCAAAAATGAAGAGATGGACTTTGACGAAGTCCAAAAACGATTGCTCCACGACAAAATGCCGCAAGTTGTGCAGAAGACAGGTGAGCAAGTGGATGGAGGACCGGTACACTTTCAGCCACTTCAACAATAATTTACAGTATCAGCAACAGATATATAAATAAAGATTTCCAAAATCTGAGACCGTGAACCCCAAAATATTTGTAAAATTCAGTAAATTTATAATTGCCCTAAAGAATCACAAGATTTACTTAAAGTGAGGGGTAGGAAACTCTCCCAAACAATTAAGGGATTCGTGATTCCATTAAAAATAACTAAGATTTACAAGATTCATTCGGATTCACCAAACTCAATCGGAAAATCACCCCCCAAGATTCAAATAAGGAATCCACCCAATTCTTTCCTTTTGAATTCAAAGCTTTATATTGGGAATCACTAACGGAGAACGGGATTAACCCTCCCACAATCCCAAACCGGATCTCGACATCGGATCCTTACCTGGGATTCATCAGTATCATTCCCCATCTGAAACAGCTTCAATTCGGTCAAAGGCAAGCACAGTGCTTGCACCACTTCTGCCTGCATGATGCTTCCGGCCACTTCGGGGGAGTTGGACAGGCAGCAGAACAGTTGCAGGACTTCGTGGCAGCCGTCGGGCACGCCCAGCCGTATACACGTCAGCGTGAACCGCAAGAGTGTGTGGATGACAGAGCTGCGGTGCAAGTGCAACAGCAGCAACTTGGCATCGGAACAGACCCAGGAGAACTTCTGAAGCAGACTAGTACAGAGCACAACCAGCTGAAAGGGCCATTTCCTAACCATTAGTAAAGTTCATACTGCCGATAAGCAGTTCCATGGACATTAATTTGTCTTACTTGAATCCTGGCAGCCACTCCAGGACCTTGATTAAAAAGTGCCTTGTCGGCCAATAGCACACTCTGGTGAATCACATCACACATCATTCCCATCCAAGAGCTTGCGATTTGAGAATCTTAAAATCAACGTTTAATTTCATGTTAGCGGTCAAGGGGAAAATGTAATTCATATTCGTTAAACTTGGGGGGGAGGTGGAAATTTAAATGAAATCATATAATTCCATAGGTTTTTTTGATAATTTTATGGAAACTTTTATTGGTTTTACTAAGTTTTACTCTTTCAAAAAGTACCACCATTTCCAAACGTACCCACTGCACTTTCGCATCTGTCGGGAATGACGGAAATACAAGCGGTTACGACGTTTGCCCTGACTTTGGTGGGAATATTGTCTCCGGCCGTCAGCACGGAGGTCAAAAGTCGACCGATGGCGTTCAAAACCACCTCAGAAGAGTTGAGATCGCCGCTGCAAAGTAATAATGACAGCATTTTCCATTGGTTATAAAGATTTAAGGTCATTTAAGGAGAAAAAAATCTAGACTTATTACTATAATCAAGCTTATTTGGCCCAAAAACTGATTTTTGAAACTAAAATCAAAATTTTCATGAAATTGAATCATGAAATCATGATTTTTAGACCACAAGTCCACAAGTCAATATTTTATAGAATCCTGATTTTAAAAATTAAGACTTTACTAAAATCGTGATTTCCAAATCACGATTTGAGATCGAAATCCAGATTGCAATACAAAAATCTTAATTTTTCCAAAATCCTGATTTCAAAAATTACTACTTTTGGGCCAAAAATCTAAATTGATCAAGATTATTTTTCGATAACGGATCACTATTCGTAAATGGAAAAAAATATACGAGTAGGCCTACTGCGCGACTATTATCCATACCATAGGTGAAGCAAATGCACAAGTGTTTCGGATAGAATGAGAACGTGTGCCTTGTTGCCTTCTCGGCAGAGTTCATCATTGAGGGCATCGACGGTGATATTGACTATGGCAATTTTCTGGGCTGATGGCAGGGTTAACAATCCCGTCTACAAGTTTGATTTATTCAGTTATTTCTATGCAATTTTTGAGAATTTTTTGTTTTAATTCGGGAAAAAATTTGATTCCTACCTTAAGTCCGACCGTTAGAAAGTCGTTCCATGCCTTCAACAGTTCTTCCGCGGTATCGGCAATATTGTCGGCAAGAAACGACGTATCTATCCGCATAATGTTATTTTGGACGGCGCACTTGTCGTACACGTTTTTGGTCCACTCCAGCAAGACGGGACCGGTCATTTCTTGGACAAGATTCATCAGTTGAGGATCGTTATCCCTGTATGCACATTGAGTACACATTGTACACAAGTACACATTGAAACTAGTTATCTAAACCTGAAAAGCATTAAAATCATACTTGAAACTTACTTTTTCGTTGGTTTCAGAAGGAATTCTTGAGCCAGAATAGCGAGTGTCAATGCGGACGATTGCAGATGCGCCGCAAATCCACCCGCATCTAATAACGGCTCAAGAAGAATATTCCAGATATTCGGACTGTGGAAAAATGCAAAATCAACATTCCAAAATGTTTATCAAAAGCCTTAACAAATAATCTAAATATGCCAAACTCAGAAGTTTTCAGATATCACGATTTTTGGGCCAAATAATATAAATTTCCACAAAAAAAATCTTGATTTCAAGAAATTTCAAGAAAGAAAATCTTGATTTCAAGAAATTTCAAGAAAGAAAATCTTGATTTCAAGAAAGAACATCTTGATTTCAAGAAAGAAAATCTTGATTTCAAGAAAGAAAATCTTCATTACAAGAAAGAAAATCTTGACTTCTAGAAAGAAAATCTTGACTTCAAGAAAGAAAATCTTGACTTCAAGAAAGAAAATCTTGATTACAAGAAAGAAAATCTTGATTTCAAGAAAGAAAATCTTGATTTCAAGAAAGAAAATCTTGATTTCAAGAAAGAAAATC
>JAQIXP010004036.1:0-12099 GCA_034700285.1 Proteroiulus fuscus
AATTTGTACCGGTAATTAACATGGAGATTCCCATAGGAGCATGCATTTTGTTGATAGTGTGGACAGCCCCCTTAAATCGTTTTTGGCAATTTTTGGAAATTTTAAATAAAATTTTTATGGTGAAAATATAAGCTATTTTTTATAAAAACATATTAATTTAATATGTTATGACATTACTAATTCGTGCAGAATTACTAGAAAATTTCTTAAAACTTGTTTTTGTCTATTTTTTGGATTTTTTAAATACAAATTTCTAGAAGCATTTAGGAGCTATTTTTAAACTTTTTTATGTAAGGAAATTACTAATTCTGTAGAAGCTGTTTAAAAAGTGTTTCTGTCTAATTTTTGATTTTCTGGAGCTGAAATTTCAATGAGAAAATATAGAAACTATTTTTTTTTTTTTGAGAAAATGATTAAGTTAATGCAATGCTTCTAAAAATATTTCATTATTTTGTTTAATTTTAAAAAATTTCGTCCAAAAGTTCAAGAAGAAATATATAATAGTTATTTTTTAAGCTTGTTATGTTAGGAAATTACTAATTTTTACAGAATTATAAAATGTTTAAAATTGTTTCTGTCTATTTTATGGATTTTCTGGTGTAAAAACTTCAATGAGGAAATGTATGAGCTATTGTTTTTTTTTTTTGTTTTTTTAAAAAAAAACCTATTCAGATATAAGAAATATATTATTCTTGCAAAATTACTACAAATGTTCAAAAAAAAACTGTTTTGGTCAATTTTTTTAGAATTTTTTTTGTGTAATAATTTTTAAAAAATATAGGAGATAATTTTTTTTTTTTTTTTAGTAAAATGATCTAAGTACAAATGTTTCCAAAAAATATTTCTACCACTTCTATTTTTTTTCGTCCAAAAATTTAAGAAAAAAATACAGGAGCTAATTTTTAAACTTTTGAAATTAGGAAATTAACTAATTCTTGCAGAATTACTAGAACATTTTTAAAAACTGTTTCTCTCTATTTTTTGATTTTGTGGTGTAAGAATTTCAAAAAGAAAATATAGGCAATTTATGTTAGGAAATTAATCTTTGCTGAATAACTAGGAAATGTTTAAAGTCTGTTTTTTTTGTCAGTTTATTTTGAGTTTTTTTTTTATTTCATTATAGGCATTATTATTATTATTATTATTATTATTATTATTATTTTGATAAAATGTTTAATTTGCTACAATGTTTCCAAAACTATTTCTGCCAATTTCTTGAACTTTTCGTCAAAAAATTTAATGAGAAAATATTGGCGCTATTTTCTTTATAAAACCATTGAATTTGGTAGAAAATTACAGATTCTTTCTGAATAACTTGAAAATGTTTGAAAAATGTTTCTGTATATTTTTGTATGTTTCTGTAAATCGTTTTAATTATTTTAGAAAATTTCTGTTTCTTTTAAAGAATAACTAGAAAATTTAAAAAAAAATTATTGCAGTCTACTTTTAACATTTAACATTTTAAACATATTTTCTGAAATATGAATAGAATTAATAATAAATAATTTTCTTTTATCATCTTTTTCTAGAAAAATAGCTAAGTATATAATTTTACCAGTTTTCACTAAAATTTTGAAAAATATTATTGGGTATGCATATTTTGTGATATATTGTAAACTTTATATAGAAACGATTTGAATAAAACACTCTTATTTTCTAAAAAAAAAATTATTTATAAATTTCTTGAAATTAGACTGAAATATATTTGAAATATTCTTCAAAATCTGTGAATGTGGGATATTCCTAGTCTCGCAAATTCATTAAATATCAGGTGAAAATGTTCTTGGAGGGTGAAATAACGTAAATTAATTAATATCATTGGGGGGTTACTATGGAATTTGTTTAATTTAATATTTTCCTGAAAATCTAAGAAACATTATAATAGGAAATATTCACAGCAAGCACTTATATTTTCTTGGGAAATATTATTTGAGAGTAAATTAAAAATTACAGATTAAATTACATGTTATTTTTGAGATGTTTATTGATTAATAAAATCAGCAGGGAATTTGCAGAAAAACAGGGCCTATATTGAAATTTGTTTTCTTTGTAAACAAATGATGGAAAGTTATGCAGTGGATTTTTTCTTGAGATTTTATTGGAAAAATTCTTGGTTTTTTGGATATTTTAATTAATAATGTAAGCAAATGTCTAATTGAATGTGGAATATTTTGCTGGCAACAGGTGGCTTCATATTCTGTTAAATCGTTAAATATTTCATAAAATCATTAGTTTTTGAGTAAAATGTCATACTGGAACTATTCTTAAAATGTTTACATTTCTAGAATATTTCTTTATTTTTGTGTAAAGGTTGCATAATATTCTAATAATATGGAAAAAATCCAAAATATTCTTGTCTTTTTAAAAAAAAAAGTTTATATAATTAATAGTCCGAAATTTTGGGAAAGCAGTTTACAATATTAACATATTTTGGAAAAAAGCTTGGACATTCCCATAATTTTTTTTTAAAAAATGTCCATATTTTGAAGAAAAAATTTGTATTTTGGAAAACAATATTTGCAATTTGCCTATATACATTTGCGAAAGAAAAGCTCAGGTATTCCTATAATTTTTGGATAATATTCATATTTTTGTGAAAATGTATATTTTTAGGCAAATATTCTTGCAACATTTCTATATTTTGGAAAATGCTCGGCAATTGATATAATTTTGGAAATTTTGGGAAATAATTCTTACAATATTCCTTCATATTTTGGAAAAAGCTTAAGCATTCCGATAATTGCGTTTGAAAATTTTCTTATAATATGATAAATTTTGTAGAAAATTTCCTATATTTTATGGAAATATTCTTATAATATTCCCATATTTTTTTTTTGGAAAAAAAAATCAGGCATTCCCATTATTTCGTAAAAACTTTACTATAATATGTATAGCGTTTTGGAGAAATAAATCCTGATTTTGAGAAAGCCTTAACTATTACAATTATCGACATTTTTTTTAGAAAAAGCTCAGGCATTCTTATTATTTTGAAAAAGAGTATAATATTCCATATTTTGGAGAAGAAATTGACATTTTCAGAAAATATTATTAAAATATTCCGATGGTTTTTTTGGGAAAAGTTTAGAATTCCCATTATTTAGAAAAAGTGTTTCTATAATATTTAACAATTTTGAGGAAAAAATCCTACATTTTGGAAGAACATTAATTTAATATTCCTATATTTTAGGAAAACATTATTACAATATCCCTATATTTTTTGAAAAGCTCAGGCATTCGCATTATTTTGGAAAAAGTGTTCCTATAATATTCCTTATTTTGGAGAAAAAATTCTATATTTTAGGAAAACATTATTTCAATATTCCTATATCTTGGGAAAACATAATTACAATATACTATCTTTTATTGGAAAAAGTTCATGCAGGCTATATTTTGACAAAAAAACATTATTACAATTGCCTTATATTTTGGGAAAACATTATTACAATATTCCTATATTTTGGAAATGCATTATTACAATATACCTTATTTTTGGAAAAAGCTCAGGCATTCGCATTATTTTGAAAAGGTGTTTCTATATAAAATTGATATTTTGAAGAAAAAAAATTCTATATTTTAAGAAAATATTGTATATTTTGGAGAAAATAACTCTTTATTTTGGTGAATATAATATTATGTTTTGGAGAAAATAATCCTATATTTTGAAGAAAAGATTCCTAAATTTTGGAGAAACAATTCCTATATTTTGAAGCAAATAATGCTATATTTTGGAAAAAATAATCCTATATTTTGAAGAAAAGATTCCTAAATTTTGGAGAAACAATTCCTATATTTTGAGGAAAATAATCCTATATTTTGGAAAAACTAATCCTATATTTTGAAGAAAAGATTCCTAAATTTTGGAGAAACAATTCCTATATTTTGAAGAAAATAATCCTATATTTTGGAAAAAATAATCCTATATTTTGAAGAAAAAAATCCTTTATATTGGATAACAAGTCCTTTATTTTGGGAAGACATTACAATATCCCTATATATATTTTTGGAAAAAGTTCAGGCATTCGCATTATTTTGGAAGGGTGCTGTTATAAAATTCTATATTTTGATAAAAAAATCCTATATTTTAAAAACAAAATTAAATATTTTGAAGAAAATAATCCTATATTTTAGAGGAAATAATCCTATATTTTGAAGAAAAAAATCCTTTACATTGGATAACAAGTCCTTTATTTTGGGAAGACATTACAATATCCCTATATTTTTGGAAAAAGTTCAGGCATTCGCAATATTTTGGAAGGGTGCTGCTTTAAAATTCTATATTTTGGGGAAAAAATCCTATATTTTAAAAACAAAATTAAATATTTTGAAGAAAATAATCCTATATTTTAGAGGAAATAATCCTATATTTTGAAGAAAAAAATCCTTTACATTGGATAACAAGTCCTTTATTTTGGGAAGACATTACAATATCCCTATATTTTTGGAAAAAGTTCAGGCATTCGCAATATTTTGGAAGGGTGCTGCTATAAAATTCTATATTTTGGGGAAAAAATCTTATATTTTAAAAACAAAATTAAATATTTTGAAGAAAATAATCCTATATTTTGGAAGAAATAATCCTATATTTTAGAGCAAAAAATCCTATATTTTAGAGCAAGAAATCCTATATTTTAGAGCAAAAAATCCTATATTTTAAGAAAAAAATTAAATTATTTGGCGAAAATAATTGTATATTTTTTTAAAAAAAAAAATCCTTTATATTGGATAAAAAGTCCTATATTTTGGGAAGACATTACAATATCCCTGTATTTTTGGAAAAAGTTCAGGCATTCGCATTATTTTGGAAGGGTGCCTGCTATAAAATTGTATATTTTGGAAAAAAAATCCTATATTTTAAGAACAAAATTAAATATTTTGAAGAAAATAATCCTATATTTTGGAGGAAATAATCCTATATTTTAAGAAAAAAAATCCTATATTTTGGAAAACAAATCCTATATTTTGAAGAAAAAATTATTTATCCTGGATAAAATGTCCTATATTTTGTGATAACATTATTTTTGGAAAATGATAGTTTTGGCAATAACTGGCATTAATCATGTACTTGTGTTCAAAAGCACTTTGGTCTTTTCATCCTCTTTAAGGGCAAATTTGGGTAATTTTGGTATGCAGTAGCTGCACTACGCATGCTCAGTGGAGGTTTGTTTTTCATTTCAAGTCAATGGCAGGTTTTATCAGGCTAAATGGCAATGTCTTCCAAGACCTAAGACATTAGATTTTTGTCAGTAAAGTGTCATAGAAAAATCGATAAACCTACTTTGAAGTTTTTTTTCCTCTTTTTCTCAGTCGGTCGATTATAACAAGAATTGCATTTCTTTTGTCTACTGAAAGCAAAATTTTACAGATGAGCTTTTCCAATAAAAAAACAAGTTTCAACCATTAAAGGCTGTTTTTTTCATTTTTTATTTTTTGAAAAAAAAACAATAAATGCTGCATTGAATGCCAAAGTTGATTCCGTGTCTGGAATATTGCCAGTGATGAGTTATGTAATTTGGATTGAAAAAATCTTAGAAATTGTTAAATTAGTCCATACTTTTGCAAAAAAATTGAAAAAAATGTGTTAATTGTCAAAAAATCTATTCAAATTTGGAAAAGAAAGTGAATTAATTGTTGCATTTTGTAAATAGTTTATATATTTTGAAAATACTTATTGCATTAATTTATCTTTAAATTTAGTGATTTTTGGTGAATTTTTAGTAAATGTTTTCACATATGTTGTTAGGAGCATTTTTTGGTAATTCTTATGCAGTTTTTTCAAAATAAAAAAGATGAAAATTTGTTAATTTTTAGAAAAGTCTATCCAAATTTGGAAAAGAAAGTGAATGAAGTGCTGAATTTTGTAAATAGTTTATGTATTTTGAAAATACTCATTGCATTAACTTATCTTTAAATTTAGTGATTTTTTTGAGAATTTTTAGTAAATGTTTTCACATATAATCTTGGGAGCATTTTTTGCTAATTCCCATGTAATTTTTCACAAAAAAAATGATGAGAATGTGTTAATTATTACAAAAGTCTATTTAAATTTGAAAACAACGGTGGATTAAGTGCTGCATTTAGTAAATAGTTTATATATTTTGAAAGTACTCATTGCATTAACTTATTTTTAAATTTAGTGATTTTTTTTTGAGAATTTTTAGTAAATGTTTTCACATATAATCTTGGGAGCATTTTTTGCTAATTCCCATGTAATTTTTCACAAAAAAAATGATGAGAATGTGTCTATCCAAATTTTGAAAAGAAAGTAAATTAAGTGCTAATACTCATAGCTTTAATTTATCTTTAAATGTAGTGATTATTGGGTGAATTTTTAGTAAATGTTTTTATATATAATGTTGGGAGCATTATTTGCTAATTCCTATGCAATTTTTTCAAAAAAAAATATGCAGAAAATGTGTTAACTTTCAGAAAAGTCTATATAAATTTGGAAAAGAATGTGAATGAAGTGCTGCATTTAGTAAATAGTTTATATATTTTTAAAAAACTCATTGCATTAACTTATTTTTAAATTTAGTGATTTTTGGAGAACTTTTAGTAAATTTTTTCACCATAGAAATAGAAAGATGTTTTTACATATAATCTTGGGAGCATTTTTTGCTAATTCCCATGTAATTTTTCCAACCAAAAAAAATGATTAGAATGTGTTAATTAAGTGATTTTTGGTGAATTTTTAGTAAATGTTTTCACGTATAATGTTGGTATCATTTTTTGCTAATTCCATGTACTTTTTGCAAAAAAGAAAAAAAAAATGTCTTGATTGTCTGGAAGGTCTAGCCAATTTTTTTTAAAAAAAAGAAGCTTGGATGATGAGCTGCATTGTGAAAATATTGTTTACCTCATAAATAGTGTTTGCATTCATTTTTTCTTTATATTTAGTTGTTTTTTTAAGGAAATTTTGAGTAAATATTTTCGCATATAAGGCTTTGAGCATTTTTTGCTAATTCCTATGTAAATTAGTGATAGGATTTTTTTATGGCATTTTCAGTTGCTATTTTATATCCAATGCTTTTTTTACATAATTTTTTAGAAAATACAGTCCATTATTTTGTGCAAAAATTCATAAGTTTTTGTATTTTGCTAAAAATAATTATAATCAGGAAATTATTATCTAAATTTACAAAATGTTTCAGGCATGCTGGAAGAACTGTTGAGTTAGTTTTGTGTAAATATTTTTTTGCAAAATGTTGCATTTTCAAGGAATTGCTTGCCACAAAGTATTTGCTACAATACAATGCAGATTTTTCTCTAAATTAAAGAGGTTTTCTGATAAATTTAGTGATTTTTGGTAAATTATAATTATTTTTAATTTACTTAAATTTTAAACTAGTTTATAAATCATGCAAAAATAACAATCAGAAAAGTTTTGTTTAACTTTACATTATGTTAATTGACTTAATAGCTATAACTCTAGTCACCAATTTATTTAAAAATTTAGGGAATTTCTGATAATCTTTGTGATTTTTGGTAAATTTTGCATAAATATCATAGGTAGATATTGTTAGCAAATTCGTGTTTAATCGTACTGATTTGTTTGAACTTCTCAGCTATTTTGATATTTTCTGTGACAAAATGTTTAGTTCTAACAAATTTTTTACAATGACATTTTTCTATAAAACTGGGAATTTTTTACAATAACATTTTTCTATAAAACTGGAAATTTTGGGGAATTTTTAGTGAATTTTGATAAATTGTGAGCTTATTCTGTACATAGTTTATATCCATTTATTCTAATTTATAGTATCACTATTTCTTTTCATAAAATATAGATTTTTCCTCTTCATTTCACCATTTTTCAAGGAAAAAATACTCAGAATTACTTGTGAAGTTTTGTGATTATTTTGGGAAATTAATTGAATCTCTTGACATTTTTTACTAACCTAGCCCAAGTACAGCGATAGTGCTTGTCATATTTTGAAATCCTTAAGGAATTTCAGTTTATATTGAATTTGGTTTTAATTTGCGATGTTATGTCGAAAAAGTCTACAGGGAATCAATCAATTTGATAGGATAGAAGATAAAATGAAGCTTAGAATTTTTGATAAAATAAAGTTGAAGTAAGTGGGATAAAATATGCTTGCAATATATAAGATGCTATAAAGTTGAAGTAATTTTGATAATAATTGTATTTGAAATGTTTTTTGATAGAATATATGGGTAGTTGCAAAATTCTTGATAAAATAAGGTTGATGCTTTGATGTACGAGCTCGTATTTTGATAATATTGTGAAGTCGTTTTTCATGTAATGAAGTTGAAGTATTTTTGATAAAATGAAGTTAAAGTATTTTTGATAAATGGAAGTTGAATTATTTTGAAGTACTTGGGATAAAAGTAAGTTGCAGTATTTTAAAATACTTATAATAAGATAAAATTTAAAGTATTTTGAAGTACTTGTGATACAAGAAAGTGTAGTATTTTTGAAGTACTTGTGATAAAAGAAAGTTGAAGTATTTTGAAGTATTTGTGATAAATCTAATTGTGGTATGTTGGAACATTTGTGATAACAGGAAAATGTCGTATTTTGAATTACTTGAGATAAAAGAAAGCTGTACGATTTAAAGGTACTTCGGTAAACGAAAATTATAGTAATTTGAAGTAGCTGTTTTAAAAGAAAGCTGTATTATTTTTGAAGTAATTTGAGAAAAGACAATTTTAGTATTTTGATGTACTTGTGATAAAAACCTAAGTTGTAGTATATTGAGGCACTTGTGATAACAGGAAATTTTACAATTTTGAAATACTTGTGTTACAATACATCAGTAGTATTGTGAAGTACTTTAATAAAAACAAAGCTGTAGCATTTTTGAAGTAATTGTGGTAAAAGAAAGCTGTAGTTTTTTGAAGTACTTTAGCTAATAGAAAGTTGTAGTATTTTTGGAGTAATTGTGATACAAGAAAGTTGTAGTATTTTTTAAGTAATTGTGATAAAAGAAAGCTGTAGTATTTTAAAGTACTTTAGCTAATAGAAAGTTGAAGTATTTTGAAGTAGGCCTACTTTATATGATAGAAAGTTGTAGTATTTTGAAGTACTTTAGTTAATAGGAAGTTGTAGTATTTTTGAAGTAATTGTGAAAAAAGAAAGTTGTATTTTTTTTAAGTACATTAGCTAATAGAAAGTTGTAGTATTTTTGAAGTAATTGTGATAAAAGAAAGCTGTAGATTTTTTTGAAGTACTTTAGCTACTAGAAAGTTGTAGTATATTTGAAGTAATTGTGATAAAATAAAGTTGTAGTATTTTGAAGTACTTTAGCTGATTGAAAGTTGTAGCATTTTTGAAGTAATTGTGATTAAAGAAAGCTGTAGTATTTTGAAGTACTTTAGCTAATAGAAAGTTTTATTATTTTTGATGTAAGTGTGATTAATGACACTTTTAGTATCTTTAACACTACTTCATTGAATTAAAGTTGACGTAAGGTTAGTACAATAAATTTTCAATTTTAAATATTTTGATAAAATATAGTTTAAAGTATTTGTGAATTTGTAATAAAATATTGTACAATTCACCCAGATAATGCTGGAACTGACCAGCTGGGATTGAATTCTGTTCTCCAGAATTCAAACACTTTTCCAGTTAAAAGATGAAAAGTCCATAAAACATGAATACATCCATAACACTTGACATTCTTGACCCTACTCAATTCAAAGAAGTCCTTTTCCAATTTCCAGAATATGTTTTCTCCAGTTTCCATAGTGATAGCCAAGATATATCCGCTGATGGAACCCAAGTCAGAATCTTGTTTTTCAATACTTTTTACCTGACACGAATTGAATTTATTTATCGATTGAGGTTGGACCCAATCCAACTCTTTTTCGTGCTTTTTTCTCAGCATCTCTGAAGCCTTTAGGATTTTTTTCTCGTTACTATGGTTTCCTTTTTTCAACAGATAATCTATTGTAAAGATTACAAGTATTGCAAAATAATCATTTTCTGTTTGCCAATTGGTTTTTTCATCTGGTAGCACAATTGATGTTGGTAATAGATTTCTAAAAATAAACTAAAATTTCAAACTTTCTATGAACAAGTTAGGTAAATTTTCTTAAAACTATAAAGGCATTTTCTTTTTAAAAATACACCAAAATTGTTTATGATTTTTATTGATATTTTTTTGGATTTTTAATAAAAATTTCCATAAGCAGGGGTGGTAAATTTGATTATAAAAATCTATGAATGTGTTGCATGTGATCCTTTATTATATCTTTGCTATCACATGCAAACTAAAATTAAAAAGGTTCCCCTTTCCTCTTCAATAAGGAAATTAGAGGGTTGCTGCAAAACAACAAACAATTCGTGTAATACAAATATTTTTATTTAAATACAATTTTCATTGGATGCAATATTATTAATAGCAGTACTCGGATTTCAACAATCAAAAGGCTATGTCAAATAAAAGGTGTACTCATAAAGGGTTAAACTTAATTCTCAAAAAAACCAAAATTGGCATAGACGGTGATCGAAAGGTTAAAACTCAAAAAACTAACATTTAACTCAAAAAACTAACATTTAAATGGTTAATTTGCTTCAAAAGGATGAATTTCTGTAAAAAGGTGTTACATTTTTACAAAAAGTTATCAAAGGGCTAAAATATTCAAAAGTTTAAAAGGGTTAAAAATTGTTCAAAGATTTTTAAAAAGGGTTAAAAATTGTTCAAAGGTTAAAAAAAAAGTTAAAAAATTTACAAAGGGTTAAAAAATGGGTTAAAAAGGGTTAATTTTCAGCCGAAGTAATCAAAGGGTTAATTTTTTTCGCAAAAATAAACAAAGGGCTAATTTTTCATCATACAGGGATTGTTTTAAGAAAAAAGGGTTAATTCATTTCTCAAGAGATTTAATAGAATTGATTTTGAAATACTTGGGAAAAGGGCTAATTTTTCTAAAAACGAATTATTTTAGCCAAAAAGGATTAAAATATTTTTGAGAGAAATAAAAGCTGTATGTAATATTTATAACAAAAGCGGTTGGGAGATTTAAAATATAATTCAATTAATTTTGATTTCTCTAAAATAGTTACGTTTTTTCCGAAGTAAAAGCTTTAATTAGAATTTGCAGCTCAGTTCAAATGGGATTTATATTCTACACTCTTGGACATTTGCTGAAAAAAACCAGACCAGGACTCAAAAATCATAGATTCACAAATTCAGGCAAAAGTTTTCAAATTTAAATTCTCAGCAAAAATAAAGTTTAACTGAAAAAGCAATTCAAACTGCCTGTTTAGAAGTTGTTTTTATATCAACAGGAATTAAATGAAAATCAAATGAAAATGGATTGATCATAAGATGATTGATCTCCATAGAAAATCCAATCCAAGAGTTCAATAAAATGCAACAAATTTGTGGTAAAATTAAGTTCAGGCATTTTTGCAGAGCAAGTTGTGGAGCAAAGCAGTTCAATTTTGTAGTTTTAGATGAATTTAGCAGCAGCAAGTTTAAATTCCTCAGTAGATCGTAGAACCATAAACAATCTGGTCCAAATCTTCTCTGTTTTTAGCAGAATTCTGAAGCAGAAGCCAATCCAATTTTTTCCAAATTGATAGCAAAACAAGTAGAATCCAGTCCAAATTTTTTATAAGTTGGCAACAAATTTTCTAGCAGAATATTTTTCAGTAGCACAATTTATCCTCTATAGCACAAAACACTTTCAACAGCACAAGTGAATATTAGCTTAGATAAAACTTTCAAACTTAAAGTTTAAAGAGCTTACTTAGTCTATAGCTCTTATAGCTGGTAATCTGAAATTCTGGTAATAGAATAAAATCAGAATTGAACAAAAATTGCATGGCTTGCAAGTTTTATTAAAACTTCTAGCCAATGATGTTGTGTGTGATAATTACTCAAATGTATTGCTTTTTGTGGCAAAAACTAAGTCTAAATACCATATTGTTTGTATTGTATTAAAGTTAAGTATTGGGCCATATATTATAAATGAACAATTTTCCAAGGTTTCTTCTCTTCAAAATGAACAAGAAATGTCAGACAGTACACTCTAAATATGCTGTTCTTAAATTAAGTCATATCTACATTGTAGTAATCGGACTGAGTCCAGCTGGTGTGAATGATACTGAGATCTCGAGATTGGCTCATACGAATT
>JAQIXP010004037.1:0-12097 GCA_034700285.1 Proteroiulus fuscus
TGCAACCGTTTTTAGTAAAATTAATAATCTTTGAATAAAATCAAACCCCATCGTTGAACTTTCACCCGTTCTTGAGTGTTTTCAGTTTGAAGAACACGAATTTAACATGGAAATTCCCATAGAGGCATGTTCTAAAAAGTGTGGACAGCCCCCTTAATTACATTTTAAATAAAAAACTTTAAAAAATTTTTTAGTTTACATTAATTTAGCACTATTTTTAGCGAGAACATCTTTTTTTATAAGAAAATAATAAAGGAGCAAATTAGTCATTTTTATAGCAAAGGAACACACATAATAAGTTATTATGACACTTACAGTTTATATAACGAATAGTTATACTCTCGTATATTATTTTTGATCTTTTAATTAAGTTGCTAAATTTATAGGTTATTATTTTTTTGTTTATTTTTGTTTAATGTCTAAATGCAGAACACAGTAAATTAAACGTAACCATTTTATTGGCTCATGTTATTATAATAAGTCCAGCAAATATAATTTTATGAATTAATGAAATTAATGCTGGTCACATAATTCGTCACCTATTTGACATACAAAAGTCATTTTTCATTTATTTTAAGTTAATATTTAAGGCTGAAGATGTTTTTTACAATGCATTTGCTGGTTTAATTTAAAAAATAGTTTTAGCAGTGTATGTAAGTAGCTTTAAATTCGTTTTACTCAGCTTAATGCACTTATTTATATGCCAATTTAATGACAAGTTTACATTACATTTTAAAATTAATTTCATATTCATGTCTCGTATAACATTTTCTATTAAATTGTTAGATAAAGTAAACATTGCTTTACCCCGGTAGTGTAATGTGGCATGCATTATTGAAAGTATTAAATTTACTTGTATAATTTAAATTTGCTATTTTATAATTATAAAATTATATTCATATTTATAAAATGTCTTTTGAATAAAGTAAAACAATTCAATTCATTAAATTGCTCAGTTGATTGAGTTGAAAGATTCAAAATAGTTGAATTGAATTGAATCACTTATTTTACTTTAAAATTACACATTACTTTGAAAAATGCTGATTTCATTATGCCATTAATGATATTTGTTATTTATGATTTGATTCTAAAATTCATGCAGATCATTAACTTTTTTAAAAAATAAAAAATCTTTGACATACCAGTACTGGAAATTAATTTTGGAAAAATTCTGCACATATTCCTTAAATGCACTTGATGTAAACTGCATACATTGAGATATTTATACCTTTCAATTGCAAGAAATTACCATGGGGCTTCACTTATCCATTAATTCATAAAAATCATAATGCTTACAAGTGATTAAAAGTAATATTTTAATCTTAAGTTATAATTTTTTATCAACACATGTTAACAATGACATTCAAATCTTTCTTATGTGACACATGTAAATTATTCAAATTAGTGGTTTAGTCAAATTATTAGCATCAAATTATGAAAGCAAATGATTTTTCAAAATTTATTTGGAAATGTAAGTTGTTAATGTAATTGAAGTCATTGTTCTATATATAAAAATACCCAATAATCATACAATTTTCACATTTGATCCAATAATTTTTTTACTTTTGCAAATGTAAGTTCATTATGTAGGTACAAAATTTAATGTAAACTTAATTGAAATAGTTAACTTGTAGCATTTTTATCTGCTTTATTCCTTCTCTTTTTTATTTCATGCACTCCCAATGAAAAAAGTACTTCAATGAAAATAGTTTTATCGAAAAGCTGCAGTCTTAAACAGCAGTTTTTCTGTATACTTATGAAACAAAGCCTGGTATAATTTATGCAGTTTTTCTGTAAAAAACGAAATGGAAATAAGTGCATGTTTTATACAGTTTTTTTTGTCATTTTTCTGCATTTTTTCTACATTCTAGCAAACAGAAAAACTGCAAAAAGAATGCAGAAAAATAACTAAAATACTGTATACAAAATAGAAAACAAAACTTGCACGTTTTTTATAGAAAAACTGAAGAAATTCTGCAAGGCTTTGTTTCATAAGTACACAGAAAAACTGCAGTTTAAGATTGCAGTTTTTTCAAAAAAGCTGCAGCTTAATTGAAGTATTTTTTTTCATTGGGCTTGCATGCATGATAATAATAAGAAATTTAAATTTAGAATGCCATATTTTATACATATATTTAGTTAAAATAATAATTACCAAATGACATCTGTCCAAGAAAGCACAGGTTAACAAAAACACAAACCCGAATACTATGAACATTTTAGAGTCAAATTTTTAACAATTTGTAAACTGAGCTGCAATATCAATTACTGGTGATGAAGCACAGCTCTTATATATTGGTTTTATATATGCAGGTTTTTTTCTTTAAAAGATAGAAATAGGACATTTGATACGAAATGGATATCATTCAAATTTTGTTTTGTGACAGTAATTGAATTTTATCCTGTCCTCATTTCTTACAATTTACTGTAAAACCAAAAGTTTTTAATTAATTTATTTTTTATTTTCATGTATGTGTAATTGTTTGTGAATAAGCTTCCGTTTTAAAACAAAATTTATTCATGCAGAAAGTAATAGATGCACTACTTTGATGTGTTTAATCTAATGAAACTATTTAGGTATAAATACAGATAGTTTCCTGTGAAACAAATACATCATTTCCTCTTCAGAGTAAGCCTAATAAATGGTTCAGAAGTTAGGCCCACTTTTATTCAGTCCAATACATGAATATTTAATTGATAAATAGCTTTTTATATTGACTGAATCATTTAGGAATATTTGGCATTCTTGTTGCAGTTCTACAAATGGACAATTGTTTGAATATGGCCTCAATAATTGATGTAATGTTTATGCGGTTTTCAAGTGATTGGTTTTGATTGTTTTCAATACTTATAAGGGCTCTGTATTGTCATTGCATTTAAGATCACTTTAACAACACTTTTGTCAATATCATACAATATGGTATATTAAAATTAAATTGCAAAATTTTACACAGAATAAGAAATTTTATTCTTTTATATTAGAATGCTAATCTATTAGTAGTATACAAATTAAAATAAGTTTAAAATGTTTTGAATTTTCCTTGATACTTGATTCTTTAAAATAAATAACCTTATAATAAGTCAGAAAATTGATGTAAATTTGGACCATTGTTAAATATGTTTATACAAATTAGGAAAATTTGATCTATTTTTTAAATAATTGGGAGTTTTGCCATGAAGTCAAAATACTTAAAGTTTGTAAAGTCTATAAAATTCCTGATTACTTTAAAATACCAAGTGTATAATCTTGTATAGATATATCATTTGTAATGTATTTTTAAAGTTTTGGATAAAATTGAAACTATTTTTCAATATATTAAACATATTATTTCTATCTCAATGTATAAGAAAATATTTTTTTGATTTTTAATACAAATATATAATAAATCACCAAAAGTTTGAACCATTTTGTAAATAAAAAGGAGACAAAATAGAGATTGTGATAGTGTATACGATTCATATGTTCATTTTGGTATTGTGTGTTAGAATTTTGGATTTTATATAAAATAGAATCATAGGCTTCACTGTTGTGCCAAGCAGCATTTGTGCATGTAGTGTACTTGTTCAGGCAACAAATCCATATTTTGTTTGTTGAACAATTAAGTATGTCTTAGACAGGCAAGAGGGCTACATTAAGTAACTTTTTCCAAAACTAAGAAATTAATAAGAAATGTTAACCCTGCATGGGAATGCTGGCCCAAACAACATTATATATTGGCACAATATTGTGTATACATTGGCAAAAATAATGGCCCAATAATGGCACTAATATATAACCAATATTGGGGTGCAACCTTTTACAATAATGGTCCAATATGGTTTTAAATATTGGGCCAACATTGTTTTGAATATTGGGCCAACATTGTTTTGAATATTGGGCCAACATTGTTTTGAATATTGGACCAACATTGTTTTGAATATTGGGCCAACATTGTTTTGAATATTGGGCCAACATTGTTTTGAATATTGAGTAAAGATTGTTTTGAATATTGGGCCAATATTGTTTTGAATATTAAGCCAATATTGTTTTGAATATTGGACTAATATTGTTTTAATTATTAGGCAAATATTTGCCTAATCTTACTACCAATATTGGCCCAGTATGTTTGTACAATTTGTCCATATATTGACCTAATATTGTTGCACTATTTAACCAACAATTTACTTTACATTGGAAATTAATCATTTCACTTTTCTGTAAATATATATAGGGTAAAGGCACCAGTGGTCAGCCACCCTCCAGTGGTTGATCTCGATCGGCCACTTTACAACCAATATCAATATAATAGTTAAAGAAATGCAATGCTGTGTTATTCAATGCCTTCCTGGTATTTAGCCAATGGCATCTTACAAGTGTGCAAAGTGCTGCCACCTAGTGAAAACTAATATATCCAATGGTCAGCCCTTTGTGTGATGATGTAATGCAGACATGTAACTGTCAAAAAATCCTATCTTCACTCTACTGCACTCATCAACTTTAAATACAGCAGTGTTTCTATCCAAGCTCAATTTTTTGACTTTTGGAAGCATTGGTGACATTCGGTAAGTTAGTTTAATGTGAAAATATGTCAAAAAACACAACAAACTGTGGAAAACTGCAAATAATGGGGTGGCTGACCACTGGGATGTAAAATTTGCATGAAATCCAATTGTCAGCAAAAGGCTATGTATGAGGGAAATAGGATGGTACCAGTCAAAATTAAGAGAGGCCTAAAGTGGCTGAACACTGATTCTGATAGAGATTTTCAAAAATGCTGTCAATACCCAGTAGGAAGCCACAAATAAAGCTTGGCAAGTATAGGTGGCTGACCACTGGTGCAGTACTTACCCAATGCTCAGCCACCCCTTTTAATCAACAAATCCACCATTGTTTACCATCAATAACAAGAAAGAAGGATTTTTATGGGAATTATTATTCCACAGAGGTAATTCTTGAGAAGATGGCACCAAAGAAGGTAACTGAAAAAATTGGTGGCAAGCGTGCCATTCACCAATATACTGAAAATGCATTGAGCAATGCACTAGTGTCAATTCGAGAGGGCATGGGGATTAGAGAAGCCAATCGACAATTTGGAGTTCCTAGAGGAACATTACAAGATAGATTAAAGGGCTGAGTTCCAGAAGGACTGAGACACGAGGCCTGCAACAATTTTAACATCAGAGGAAGAAGCATCCCTTGTCCAATGCTTTACTAAGCTTGCCAAATTTGGATTTAGGCGAAAGAGGGATGATGTGCTGAACACAGTGGCAGCAATAATTAAAGAAGAAAAACGAATTACAGTGTTTAAGGATGGCCGTCCAGGAAAAAAGTGGTATTCATCGTTTCTGCGCTGCCACCCCAAATTAGTTCACCGGGCTCCAGAAGGGCTGACAAAAGCAAGGGCCATCGTTACAGAAGAATGCATCCAAAAATGGTTTTGCCTTTTGAGGGAGTACTTAGAAGAAATCCATGCTGAAGATATTCTTGCAGATCCGACTCGTGTTTTAAATGGGGATGAAACCAGTTTTAGTATGTGTCCTAAAACTGGAAAGGTGATTGCCCCAAAAGGTTGGCAAAATGTCTACGACATACAGCATGGCAACAAAAAGGAGACCATAACGGTGCTGCTTGTGTTAACAGCAAATGGAGAGATGGTCATTTTTAATGGTTGTCTTTCCATACATAAAACCACCACGGGATATCGTTAACAGCATGCCAACTGGATGGTTTTTAGGACGATCTGATTCTGGGTGGATGAAGAGTGATGTATTTTATGAATATGTGGTAAATGGAGTGGTAAAATGGCTTGATGACAACAACACACCAAGACCAGTAATTTTATTTGTGGATGGACATCGTACTCATTTAACCATGGAGCTCAGTGATGCCTGCAGCAATCATGGAATCATACTGTATGCACTTCCACCAAATACAACCCACATGATGCAGCCAGCCAATGTCAGTGTGTTCAAACCATTAAAATCAGAATGGAAGGCAACTATTCGACAGTGGCAAAGTCAACCAGAAAATGTAAATTCTGTTCTGACAAAGGCAAATTTCTGTCCACTTATGGCAAAGGTTTTAAAAAATGCAGCAGTTCCTGTCACAATTCAAAATAGCTTCAGGAAATGTGGTTTGTTTCCATTCAACCCTGATGCAGTGGACTATACAAAATGCATCCAAAATCAGCTGGAAGGCATTGCCAATCAAGCACTGCAAGAGCAGAAATTACCAGAGCTATATTATGAAAATGCCAAAACCATAATCAACCAAATTCAGCATTCCTTAATTGAGAGAGGCATCGATGTCACTGCTGTGTTGGATGAAGTCAACAAGGCAAAACTGTCATCATACCCACCAAATCAAACAGTGCTGGACAATCATGCAAAATAGGCTGGTGATATTGTTGCACTCGATGCAAAAGATCATGCAGAACATGCAGGTGCCAATGCTCTACTGGAAGCAGAAGATCATGCAGAACATGTGGGTGCCAATGTGCCACTGGAAGCAGAAAATCGTGCAGACAGTTATTTGGAGGATGCCAGTGCTCCAGTTTCTGATGACATCACAAATATTCAGATTGTTGCTAGCAACCCACCATTACCCAATAATGTGAACATAGCTCCAGCACAATGCCTTAAATGTAAAGTTTGAAATTGGTGATTGCATGTTTGTTATTGTGCTCTTCATTTGATTAAAGAATTATCAAGGATTATTGCATCTATACAAAAGTAATTTAACTGTGCAGTGCTATTTTCAGCTGTGATTATTTGAGTTATTTCCACAACTGTCCATCATAAGCAGCTTTTACATTAACTTAGAACTTTTGGTATAAGTAATGATCATCACTGCATTGATTTTAGCATTTCCTTTCAGGTAAAAAGCAAAGAGTACTAGTAAATGGTGTTTCTCAAATTGAATTGACATAACTTTGGGTATACCAAAGGGTACACTATAAAAAGCTACATATCTAATGTGAGGGTCTAATGTCTAGTCATGCAGATGTTTTGGGGTTGAACTTGCTAGGCAACGAGAGAAGCTTCTCAGGCTTAAATAGAGCGTGATTTTAAATTATTAAATGACAGTTGATATTAAATATAGAAATTTTACAAAGTGAATACTTAATCTGCAAAACTTACAGATATGTGTTTTACAAAAATAAAAGAACAGCAGCGATCAAGACAACAAGAACAGCAACTGTTTGGGACAACGCTCAGGCTAGATCTAAATAATAGCAATCGTTAATTTAACTTTACACAATAAATCCTTTTAGCACAATAAACACCTAGCTATGCCTCTGGTCCCAACCTTGGCAAAAAGCCATGCCCAGACAGGTGGCATCATTGCTGCTCTATATCTCATTCATACCATCTACTTCAAAACATTTGTCTTGAACCTCAACCAAATTTAATTTATTCAGAAGGACAGACCTTTTTACCTGCAATGTCCGACTGGAATCCCTATGTTTTTCACTGGAATTTTGCCAGCCTGTTACTCAATAGGGTGCACTATCATGTCATCCACCTCCATATTTTGGAGTGTTGGTCAATTTTTGGCAAACTTTGACCGCCATCTTCTATGCTGATGTTGCCTACATCTTCGGCAAGTGCTCCCCGTGTCATCCCGCGGGACTAGTATGTCAACCTCATAATTTTAAGGGCACTTTTCTAGTGTTATTTGACTGGCAAATCCATTCAGTACATGGGTTTTCAGATTCTGAAGCTCCACAAAATCCAACAAAACATATCTTACCTGGAGAGTTCAAGTGACTAGCATGGTTACTACCACCTACCCAATGAAAAAAATACTTCAATGAAACTGCAGTTTTTTTCCGAAAAGCTGCAGTCTTAAACTGCAGTTTTTCTGGGTACTTGTGAAACAAAGCCTTGCATAATTTCTGCAGTTTGTCTGTAAAAAACGTGCAAGTTTTTTTGTCAGTTTTCTGCATTTTTTCTACATTCTAGTGATCAGAAAAACTGCAAAAAGAATGCATACAAATAACTAAAATACTTTATAAAAAATGCTGTCTTTTCTGCATTTTTCTATAGAAAAAAAACTTGCACGTTTTTTTACAGAAAAACTACAGAAATTATGCAAGGCTTTGTTTGCAGTTTTTTTGAAAAAAAACTGCAGTTTAATTAAAGTTTTTTCTTATTGGGAAGTGGAGAACCATCTGTAACCGATCCTTAGATTTATAAAGAAAAGATTATGAAAGGCTGGATTGAAAGTTTAAGTAGGGTTAGGTGGTAATTAATGGAATTTAGGATTGTGCAGGATTTGAAATATAATAGGGTGCAGGAATGGAATTAGGTCTTGTGAATGATTAGAATTAGGTTTGGTGCAGGATTGGACTTGAGAATTATAGGTTCTAGAATTGTAAAAAAGTTTTAGTTTTGAATTGGAAGTTGATTATGAAAGTTGCGAAAATGTACGAGCAAATAAAAAAGTTCAAACGGTTAATTTAGTTAAAAATGAATTTTTTGTAACTGAAGAGAAAAGAAAGCCAGTTATACAACATAAGTATTCCTTGTGGTTCATCACCTTCTGAATTTTTTCTTGAACATAGCCCCTCTGAAATCCAACAGGGATCTTTCCCTACAAGGAAGAGTTAAGGTGACATCCCACCTGCTTGTAATCAATTCCAATTAATGCTGTCATTATTTCTTTTTTGTCTTTCCCAGTGTTTACTTACTGGTGTGCAAACCCACCAGAGTTGGTATTGCACAGTTGATACATGTACTCCACCATTTAATGCCAACATATTTATCTCTTTGCATAGATTATGGCACAAATATTTTAGTATACAACAGGCAATTGATTTTCATTGCTGCAACAGAGGGTAATCTAACCTCATTACAACACAAGATGCCACCTTCCAGTATAAAAAGGAAGAAGACTGATCAACAGTTGTTCCTTTTTTCATTTTAATTCATTCTTTTCGTATTAAAAGTCATATCACTGTAGACCATTTTAGATGTTTTAAACTTGTAATTTCATAAGAGTACATAAAACATAAACGTTATGATTTTTATAACTATCAAGTTTGTGTTTAGAATATTATTCTAAGAGTGCTAATACATGTTCAAAGGAAACAGATTTTAATTGTGGATATGATTTTTCTTTTCAACCAACAAGCCATAAGAACATTTGGATTTGATTTCATCAACCTGAAACAACCATATATAACAGACCACGTAAGTGTACAATAAATATTTTATAAAATATGCTCAAGATATTCTTGATGGAAATTAGGAATATATTAATATTAAAGAAATCATTTAGCATAATTTAATGATTATAAATTGTAATCATTTTATTGTCATTCAAATTAATAAATTTCAAAGAAAACTACTTTTAAATCATTGACCAAACTGAATTAACTGACCAGTTAACAGCTGGGATACTGCACAAAGCTGAGTTCAATAAAAAAGAAAAATGTAACCAGAAATTCTAACAATTTCTTTACCTATTCTGCTTTTGCGAGAAAATTTTAAAATGTTTTAGATTAATGCCAGTTTCCAATTTCCTGTCCAAAATAACTGTAATCCTGGTGTTTTGATGAAAAAATAACAAATGCTGGTGATGGCTGGATTTTAACTTACATGCAATCCAATTTCTTTTAGATTCAACGATCATGGCTTTAATTAACTCTATGTCAAATTTCTGTACATATATTTTATTCAACAATTCGTTTCATGTACGTGATGAAAAGTACAGTAGTTATTTGAAAAAAAAATTTTCAAGTACAATACGAAAGAGGTACAATGATTTAAGAAAAGTTGACTTAGTAGACCATGCGTACAGGACATAATTGGTGAACCTGAGATCAGGCTAAGGGAGTTGGAGCAATTATGCAAAAAAGTGCAATTGTAATGAAGCTTGTTATCGGTTACTAAGTATCAAACCTACTGCAGTGAAAGTGACTAGAAAAAAAGATGGTAAAACTTATAAAGTATGCAAAAAAGTGCAAAGCTGGAGAATGTCGCATATCAAAGTTGTAGGTAAGATTGGTGCCAGAGCAGTGTGAATTAATTAAAACTTAAATTTTTTCAATAAACAAAGCAAATGCTCTGTCATGTTTTTCGTGAAAACAGTATGAAAGGACGTCAAAATTAAGAAAAAATATATATATGGCATTAGGTCATTGTGCAACAGTGACTTAGAATCCTGTAGGATCTTGTGGCTTGTTTCTGGAAATAAAAGAATGAAATAAAATAAGGTATCTGTTTGTGAAAAACTTCAAATAGAATTAAAGTACCAAGTATACTTGACTGACCCATAATACTTTTTGGATGGAAAAAATACCTCAACTATTACCTCAAATAGCTAGCTAGAGCACACACCCTTGTTTTGTTCAATGCATGTCATAATTATGTGGACCTCACTTATTAATTAATTTACAAATGCTCCCAATTGATGGTACTAAAACATTCCAATTATTTGTTGGATTTCTTATAGATGTTTATCAAACCTGGTTCACCTGGCTTACTCAAAAAAAAGGTGATGGTGAGGCAGAATTTTATCAGCAATGCAACTAAGGTGACATTGAATACCCAACTGAAGTCTACAGGCCGTGGCGAGCTTCTAAATTGCCGAGTTTCTGGTGCCGAATATAGTTTCTAAACTATATATTATAAATATATGGTACTTCCAATAAATTTTCCCTTCCAATTTTTGCCCACAGTATAGGAATATTATTACAAATTGTATTTAATAATTACAGGAATAGAGGTCATTTCCAAATATTGGACTCTATAGGAATATTTTCACAAAATTTGGACTCCATTGGAATATTTTTCACAAAATTTGGAAATATTATACATGGTTTTTTTCACAAATATTAGAAAATTGAAAAAATTTTCACAATGCAATAAGGATTAATTTTATTAGATTTAAATTTTTACTGCAGTTCATAGGAAAATCTCAACCAAAAGAATGTTTTTGGCAAAAATTACCGTGATATGTCTTTTTTTTAAAAAAAAAAAAAATATATATAAAATATTTATAAAATTTTGGGGAGGTGAATCCTATAATACTCCTATAATATATAATAAAAATGCTTAAAAACCCTATATTTTTGGACAAAAGAAATTATATAAATAACATTCTTACACAATATATTTGGAAAAAAAATATCCTATAATATTTCTAAATTTTGTATTTTGTAGAAGTAGTTCTAAATGATTTTAAAATTTAGGATTTTTAAAGTGATTTTCATGCAGTATTTAAATATTACTTAAAAAACATTTCCTCTCTATTCCTGTACCTTAAATTAATTGGTAAATAACTATATGTACCGGCACGTTTACCAACAGACAATTTCTTATCGATGGGGGAAGGGGCTCGCTGCAAAAATGCCCCCCAAATTAAAATTTGTAACAACCCCCCGCAGCCAACCTTGGCGAGATAACCCAGGTCTTCCAAGTGCCAGACGGGAGTGCTAATTGAGTCAGTAATCCAGTTAACCAAAGGCAGAAAAAATAGTGCACCAGGATACAAACCATCATTTTAGCAACAGCCAAGTATGTGGCAGGATCATGTCAAGATTGTTTTACGACATTTAACCAGTCAAGTATACTTACTAGGCTAAGTTCGTTAAATTGCTTAGGTAACTTACACTGATCCAGCTTCGGCGTTTCCTAAATGAGCACCAGTGTCCATACTTAGGCAACCGGCACCACCACCGAAGCCATAACCTTTGGGTCCAAACTTCCTTCCATGACAGTTTTTGCAGAAGACTTCTCCCTCGTGTTCAGCAACGTTGGTGCTTTCCAACAATTTGTTGCAAAGTCCTAAGAATCAAAATTAAAGAAATTTAAATTATATTTACGAATCACACTACATTAGATCTAGGTGGGATGGTGATTAGGTTTATAGTGCCGAACGTAGACCAAGACTATGATAAAATGTTTTTGCAGTTGTTTTTAATTTTATAAACTAATTTAACGTAGATTTTAATTAATAAATTGGAATAAACATTGTTTTTATACGTTTATTTCTTGTGTCCGTTTTTTTTTTTTTTATCAATATTTTTTTTTTAATTTAAGGGGGCTGTCCACACTTTTTAGAGCATGCCTCTATGGGAATTTCCATGTTAAATTCGTCTTCTTTAAACTG
>JAQIXP010004038.1:0-12093 GCA_034700285.1 Proteroiulus fuscus
AGGATAAAAAGTTAGATTTTCAATGACCTTTAAGGTTAGGTCAAAGGTCAAATTTTTTGGCACCATTGGATGCTCCATCCTTGATTTCCTATTCCATACCAAAACTATTTTTCATATAGAATATTTTTTGACATTTTTGAGGCGGTCAGCTATTCTGAATCACCCTGTATATTAAAGCTAAACCATTGAACATTAAGTAAATGCTACCACTTATTAATTTTTTTTGCATGATTACAGGTTTAAATTCTTCGAGCAATCTTTTTTTTTTTTCATTTTGCTCCTTAAGTATAGAGGCAATCACTGCTTATACTTGCAAGTTAGCAGTGATTGCTGGCGATTAACAAGAATTGCTCACAAAACCAGTCTAAAAGTACAAATGGAATCTTATATCACTGGCTCACAATTGACAGTTTGGTGTTGCTTTTCAGAAAGACAAAACTAAGTGGTCTAGGAATTTTATGAATGTGTTTATGTGCCTCAGAGGACCTTTAATCCTTCGTGTTTCAACCTTGGACTACATAGTTCAACCCTGGACTATAAAAATTTTATTTATTAGCACGTACAGTCCTGTTTACCCGAGTTTACACTTACTACAGTTACTTAAACCACGCAAAAACTGAGTTTTTACGTGTGAAAAATGAAGGCCATGTATACTTCCAATGCCCCAAGCTTAAATCATATATCGGTTTATTAGATGGCAGTCATATTTTATGCCTTTGGTCCATTCTATATTATGGATGGCTGTAATAAGTGAACTTTTGCAAGAAATGTAATAAAAATCGAATAAGTGTAAGGATACAATTTTAACTGATACGAAAAAATGAAATAACTCAAAAGTTTATATGAATAATGGGGCTGCCCTTTTCCTGATACACAGTTTGCCTTTAGTGAAAAACATTGATTTAATGTTTGTAAAATGTAAATAATAATCGGAATGTATAATATTTAATATAAATGAAACATTTTTGAGAATAAGAACATCAGCCATTTAAGAAAATAACTTTAATGAGAAAAGGATTAAATATGGATTCATCAAAACTGATTCCCGCAATATTTGGCATAATTTTTGATAGCAAGAATTCATTACATGAAATTAATGCGATAGTCTCACTTGTTAAGAGGTATTTTTTTAATAACGAAAACAAAAATTGATAAAAGACATTAAAATTGAAAAAAGGGGAATGAAATTTAGAGGAAGATGCTGGATTCACCACTAATTAGGAATTAAAGCTCTAATTTTGGTGCCTCTAATTAAATACAGTGACAATACTATGCAATATTGAATTCATAATTTATCTCATAGGCTTTTATGTATGTTTATGTTGAAAATTCTTGTTTCAGAAGGAATGCAGTTTAAAACGCCCATAACAACGTCTTGTCAATAGTAACAAGAATAAAGCAAAAATAAGTACTTTAAATCCTATATCTTGTATTTGCAAGCATGCAATGTAAAGGAAAAAAAACTATAAGCAAGAATAAAGTATACTAAGTTTACTTAAGGGGGCTGTCCACATTTTTTAGAGCTTGCATGCTCCTATGGGAATCTCTCCATGTTAAATAAAAGTACAAATTAATCAATAATGACTGAACATAAATCGACGGAATTTGATTTTTTATGAAGGACAATTAAATTTACTAAACCTTAATGCATTCTTTTTTTGTTTTATCTGCCCCGTGAGCCGTGCGATCGGGCAAAATGTGGAGAAAAACTCAACGGTAAACTTTGAAATTCGATAAATAAATATAGAATATGCGTAATAACGAAATCGAACTTACACATTTTGTGGTAAATTAAATGAGCTTTCCAAAAAATCAAACCCCATCGTTATCAGCTTGGCCAATATCGAGATCCGTTCAATTTTGGGAAAACTTTCACGTCAATTGGAAAAAAGCATGGGAAAACGGAACGGTCAACTTTAAAAATCGATGACTACGTTTGGAACGCACGTGACGTCATAATCATGCATCAGTTTTTAGTAAATTTAATAATCTTTTAAAAAAATCAAACCCTATCGTTCAACTTTTGCCCGTTCTTGGGTTATATCAGTTTGAAGAAAACGAATTTAACATTGAAATCCCCATAGGCCCATGCTGTTAAAAGTGTAGCAGCCCCCTTAAAATTAATTATAAGTGCATCTAATATAAGCTCGTTATGTATCAACAGCAGCTCTATGGAACTGCTTTAAAATGTTTATTTTTCAGATTATCTTCTTCATGCCATATTTATTCACATAAGTACTATATTTCAGCTTTGTCTGACATTTGAATATACTCGTTTTCATGAAATTTTAGTCATACATGGAAGCAAGATGCCATCTTGAGTCATACTCACTAAATCCATGTATCACGCAGGCATTTCATTTTATGTTGAAGCAGTAAGAATAAGTGAAATTCCACATAAGTCATGTAATAATTTAATGATTTCATTTATACTGCTACCAATTCCTAATTCTTGAATTTCCAAGTATAACTAGTTTAATAAGAGACAAGACAAGTCCGAAGCATACAATCATGTACCTTCTACAGCCAGGGCCAGCATCCTATACGAGTTAAATAACTATGTAATACTTTGTCTTTCATTTTATTGTATTTAAAATGAAATTACAGCAAAACATTTTCAAATTGTATTTATTAATTCTGGTATAAACTGTTATTCTACCAGCAAATTATGATGCAAAGGACAAAAAGAGGAGCTGAGATAAAAAATAAGATATTTATATAATATTGTAACTATGTTTTATCTGCTAAATCAATGAAAAGTTGGGGTAAGATATAGGAAAAAGTTGCTCATTTTGACCACTGAAGTTGAAAAATGCCAGAATAACTATGTACGAAATGTTGAGTATTAAGTACCCAAATTTGGGTATAGGGTTAAAGTGGACTCAACCCTCTAACTTTTCAGTCAGAGGAAACCGAAATGCGAAAGTAAATCTCAGAGCTAGTGCAAGTTTCTATCTTAAATATTAAGCTCAGAATTTTAAATTAACAATATTATGCAATAATTCTCTATTTTCTTTAATTTAAACTCATTTTTCTGAAAACAAATAATTTGGACTCGCGTAGTTTTTACCCTATGCCATAATGACGTCACCCTGTAAACAATGCAATGCCTGCTGGGATAAAATAGGGGGGGATGAGAATAGAATCAAAATGGCTGCTGTATGTTATTTTAATGCTGTTGTAAATGTTTGAAATAATTTGCAAACAATTGAGCATTGTTATTAATCAGTATTTGTTAGTTGAATACGAGGAATAATTTAGATTTACGCACATAAAAATTATTAAGACACCCTAGATAAATGTTTAAACACTATTGGAAAATTTTATAAACCAGCTACTTCTAATGACTTGTAATAATCATTTGAGCAGCTGCAATTAACTGATTCTAAAGGTTAGTATAAATGTTAAGAAAGGTTTCATCATCAGGTTACAACAACACATTATCCTAGTATCCAACTAGCAAATACTGATTAATAACAATGCTAAACTGTATGCACATTATTTCAAACATTTACAACAGCATTAAAACAACATACAGCAGCCATTTTGATTCTATTCTCATCCCCCTAATTTATCCCAGCATGCAGTGCATTGTTTACAGGGTGACGTCATTATGGCATAGGGTAAATTAGCATCTTAAAACCAACGTAAACAGTCGTGGAATTGCATGCATTATCGGAGACATTTTTTCTTTTTGAAATCCAATTTTTATACTGACACCAACCATGCAAAGAGTGGATATCTCAAGAGACTTTTATAAAAACAAGGAATACTATATATACACAGTGTATATAATAATATTAATATGACAGAATTATTCATGATATAGTGCAATCTTATGTTTTTCACTCTGTTAATGCAAAGGCAGTATGGGGCGTGTAAAAAGTGTAATGCATTTACTATTATAAGTTTACCATTCATTTTATCTGATGTTTTGTTTGCCACATCACAAGATATATAAGCCAATTTATTTGCCTCTCATTTTGATCCATTACTGCTATTGCATACCAAGTATCTTGAAATACAGTATTATAAAGCCCAAGAATCACGTCACTTATATTATCCAGAGTTCATGCGTAAGAATAATGTAATAAAGAAAATATTGTGGTACCCTCGAGGATAGCTTCAGGCACTCAATATACTACTTGTTAATTAACTTCCAATATTATACACATACTCAACCTTGCATCAAAAGTTTTTCATCTTTTGCACATTCAGTCCAGACATCGCGCCATGATTTAAAGAAGAAATGATATAAGATTTATTTAAGGGACCATCCATAAAATTAACATCTTTATTTATTCGTAATTGAAAATTATATATAGTATGATAAATATTTGAACATTAAAAATTAAAAGAAATATTTCTTCATGTGCGAGGGGAAAATATAAGACAAATGAGAAGATATCTTAAAAGTTCTCTATCGAATCTTAAGCTGAAATGTTTAACTAAAATGTTTCAACTAAATTTGATAAATTCCATTGTAATTCACAAAAAAAACATTTTTTTAAATAATAAAAGAGTTTTTAAATTAGCCTGAACACTATATTTTAAAACTTCTTTCTTGAGGCAATATCTTCATCAAGGCTCTCAAAACTATAGTTTCATAGAATTTTATCATATTTATCTTTTTAATTTTAGACAATGATTGGCAAAGTCTGGATATATTTTCTCAAATTGGATTACATAATTAATGAATGGCCCCATATACTCTGTGATATAAATGAATACATCTATTGACATGTTTTATTTACTTTAAAGCTTTATTTTAAAATGACTTCTTGGAATTTTATTTGTTTTCGAAAATCAAACTATATACTGAGAATTTCTGCAAGCACAAGAACTCAACATATACCTCGTATACATGTGCATATATATATATATATATATAGTTTAATTTTAGACAATGATTGGCAAAGTCTGGATATTTTTTTCTCAAATTGGTATACATAATTTATGAATGGCCCCATATACTCTTTGATATAAATGAATACTTCTATTGACATGTTTTATTTACTCTAAAGCTTTATTTTAAAATGACTTCTTGGAATTTTATTTGTTTTCCAAAATCAAACTACTGAGAATTTCTGCAAGCACAAGAACTCAACATATACCTCGTATACATGTGCATATATGTATAGTACTTTTTTCTTATTGCTTTCTGGATGAATTGAAAGTGTATAAAATTATAATATTACAAAATAGTCGATGGGGGGTGAAAATGTGAGATGAACATCTCCTTGTGTTTCACATTATCCATAAAATACGATGAAATAAAGGAAAATTGCCGCGTCATTTATAACACTGGGTTTAAATATATCATCATCCTTCAAGGAAACAATGCCATTAAAACAGTCCTTGTGACCACAAGCCATTGATTTTGTTACAGAAAAAGATATTGCACTGAGCAAAGGACCTTTATGAAATTGATTTTGGGGGTTGCTCATAAAATATAGGCTCACTTCCTTTTTCTCGTATAATGCATTCCTTCCTTATATAGGGTGGGCCTTACCGATAATTCAATCGTATATCTTATACGCTTTGTATAATAACTACATGACAAGTTGTCACTGTAAAGGCATTCAGCTTCTAAAAATTACAAATTATGTCCAGAAGATGATAAACAACGAGGTTTGTTTGAACTGGAAGATATTTTTGCTAAATCACCAACACATGCATGTATACGAAGCATCCATAATTTCTGTTACCTCATTTGGTACACCACCTACTTAGGTAGATAACGGGTTGGTTACCCTTTTGGTTACCTGGCATCATTATCCAAAACGATAAAACAGCTGGCGTCAACATTAAAACGCTCAAGGTTCTAACTATGTATCCAAATGGTAACAGGGTAATAACGCCAAAACACGCCTAATGATAACCCACTCACAATTTCAAATATATAATATAATCAATCCATTGGATTATAGCAAGGTATTGGAAACTCCATTTGTTCCATATAACCTTTCCTGGAAGTATTGGGTTTATTAGTATAGTTATCTTGCACGTACGGTATATAAGACTATTTTTTTTGCAACTATAAATGTAACTAGGCCTATATAATCTATACATAGTTGCCCATGCAAAAATAATAATTCATCAAAAATATGCATGCGGGAACATCCCACTGAGACCTATTTTACCAGAATTAACGAATCATCCTACGTAGTAAATCAATCCAATTACATTGCAAATATAATTCAGCAGAAAATTCAATTCAGAAGATTTGCAAGCTATCGTTACTAGCCACGAGGACTATGACCTTTTACACAGCGGTGTCATCTATCTTCACTTATTGACCTTAATCTTGAAATAAGATAAAATTTAATACCCTCGAGGAAAATGTTTATCTCGCAACTGAAGATTTGCTTTACAATGTAAATATTGAGGAAATCATCTCTGGTGCTGGCATCTTTCATGAGATTAAAAAGTCAATGACTTATCACTGATTAAATAATTCAGCATTACTTCATTTACCAAAGTGATATATCATTCCCAGACACAAGTATGCCATGGACATTTATTACTAAAATTTGGTTGCATGATCAATTAAGGTTATTATAATTATCGAATCTTGAAATATAATATAAAATATTTGCAGTTTCAAATGCTATTTTATCCACATTTTTAATTTACTTGGAATGTATGTGATATACGAGACAGATGAGCCTGTAAATAATGCTTATTGAAAGAGTTTTTGATTGTAATCAATATCATTTTACTAATTTTGAGATAATAAATTGAAAAGGGAATTTTTTTTTAAAAGAAACACTGTAAAATTTTTCTAAAGACTCTATATGATTTATATTTGAAACCCAGCACAAGTATACTTCAAAAACAATAAGAGGAATTTGGTTCTAAAAATTATTTCTATGGTATTGTGTGCAAAATTTTTTGCAGAATTCTGCATGGTACAAAATGATCAAGAAACTGGGTGTAAGTGCGAAAGATTTTCATGTGAAACAAATGTTCCAGCAGAAATTTGTGTCAGAATTGAGATGAGAAATTATGAATTTCTGCAGAATGTCAGCTCCTCTACTGTAATTTAATAACTTAATTTGAAATGCATTTTCTGCTGAAATTAGTAGACCTACATTTATTTTTCATTTGGGTGGATGCCCTAAAGTGAAAAATCAATCTTCAGGTACTTCCTACATTTCATTAAATTTGGAAAACATATTATGCCCACAATCTGGTACTTTTTATCAGTATATGGGCATAATGTTTCACAAAATTAACGAAATTCGAGGAGCTTGAAGAAACTTGCAGAATGACATTTTATGAAGCTATTTTTAACCATTTAATATAATTTTCTTTTCGTTTCCGAAATATGTTCTATAAGCTTAATTTATAAGTGGGTTGTTCATTATGTCTATAATATGAATATCTCTTCTTATGCACATCGTGATATAAGTTTCAATTACAGATGTAAGCATTCGAGTTCTGCCATATATTTAAATATTAAATTAATTGCTTTCTAAGGACTAATGCATTAACATATGCCAAAGACTGACTTGTATTAATTCATAATTTATTATTTGAAACATCTGTTTAAGATCATGTTATGCATTAGATTAATTACTCACATACAACTATTATCAATCTATTATCTAGTGTGTAATGCTATACATCAACTTAAAATTAAAGGCTCTTTCAAATTAACATGGATTTTTTCTCATATGTCCAGTACATATGTAGCAGTCTGAATGTAAACAAAAGTTTCATTAGATGTGTGGTTAAAACTAGTTAAAAGTATATTGGCGTCAGGATTGTGCTTTGTGATTTTAATGCCTGTTTTCGTCTGTGTTTTTACAGACCCTAAAATGAATTCTATGGGTTAGTTTTATTATTGCTATAAAGAATTTATCATAAGAAATACTTGACCATATATTAGGTATTGGGGCAATGGCATTGCCCTTGCTTTGATCTATACCTATTATATATATAGACATGTATGCTTCCGTCATATATGTTATACATAAAATGATATCGTTTTTCCCCATTGATCTATTTAGTGCCATTGGGTATTTTGGACATGTAATTATATGATTAGCCCTATAATCCAATGATAATTGGCCATCACATCGGTGTGATTGCAGTTTTATGTTCCCCATGAAGTCAGTAGAAAACGTTATAATTAACCCGGATTGATATAGTCGTGAAACCATCTATATACATGCAGTCTGTACTATTCTATAAGCTCATATATAGAACACGAGGATAATATGTGACAAATGTATTATATAATTTCAATTGTAACACGATGATCTGGGAAATAAATTGCATTCACCATTGATCTAAGTTTGTAGGTTACAGCTATAGACAGATATATAATTACTTAGCAGATTGAAAATTACAGGGCTAAAGAGAAGCGAATTAATTACTGGTCATCACGAGAGAAGATAAAAAGACCCAACTCAAGTGTGTATTATTCCGCATTGACGAGGCAGTACTAACTAACGCCATCTGAAGATATATTCTTAAAGCTATATATAATTGGGGATAGTTTCAGTGCTAAATGGGATGTCTTTTCTATTATACTATCCAAAACTTATTATAACCTATATTTTCAATATATATATATATAGATATTCTCATCCTTAAAGGGGGCTGTCCACATTTGTAACAGCATGGGCCTATGGGGATTTCCATGTTAAATTCGTTTTCTTCAAACTGATATAACTAAAGAATGGGTAAAAGTTCAACGATGGGGTTTGATTTTTTTCAAAGAATATTAAATTAAGTAAAACTTGTTGTATGGATATGACGTCACGTCCATTCTGAATGTAGTTATCGGTTTTCAAAGTTGACCGTTCCGTTTTCCCATGCTATTTTACGTAGACGTGAAATTTTTCCCAAAATGTAAAGGACCTCGATATTGGCAGAACGGATAACGATGGGGTTGGATTTTTTGGAAAGCTTATTTAATTTACCAAGTTTCAAAGTTAATTTCAAAGTTTATCACTAAGTTTTTCGCCACATTTTTCCCGATTGTATACGGCTTACGGGGCAGATAAACAAAAAATCATGCATCACATTTTAGTAAATTTAATTGTCCTTCATAAAAAATCAAACCCCATCGATTTATGTTTAGCCATTATTGAGAAATTTTCATTTTCATTTAACATGGAAATTTCCATAGGAGCATGCATGTTCTAAAAAGGGTGGACAGCCACCTTAAGCGTAACATTTATCCTATTTTAACAAGAGTAGGCCTACTAATTCGTTCCCATTTAAAACTAATGTACTTTTTGAAAAATTCAGAAGTACAATGAAAATGAATGAATATTGAACCGCCGAATCGCTTAAAAGGAAAATCTCACCTTGAAATAAGTGATTTCTTAAAATTAAGGACAAATAATATAGTTGACAATTGCATTATGGCATTGATATTAACACGAGGTATTTCAAGCTGACTTACCATCGCCATTATTTGAAAACATTGTTATGTGGATATTACCTGCGCCATCTATGGTAACTATAAGTTTGCTTTATTTTGGCTTCAAACCATTGAATGTGTTTATGTGTTGGCTTCACTTTTACTATTTAGTATATACTTATGTGTGCTGCATCGAACAAAGATTTTACATGAATCCAAGAACACTGACCTAAATGACCAAAGCCACCAAAATTGCATGGTACATTGCAAGCATATATTTTACTATAGAAAATGAGTACCATCAGTAGACATTTTTAGATAATACTTCTAAATAAATCTTAATTGCATGGTATGTTCAGTTAACGTTTCAATTTCCAAGTCCTTCAACATTTTTTGCCATCATTCAAAAATAATTTGTAACAAGATGGCACTCTCCCTTTAAAAAAAAAATTCCCCGTAAGAGATTTCTCGAAGGAATCTTAGAAATATTTAATAACACACCAAACAAGGACTGCCCACTCGCTCAAAAGATTTATAAATAGAGAATTCTTTTTAGGACAACCTTTACGGCATGTATTTGACAAAGTATTTTTTATTTGTCCAAATAGGTATAAATTCATAGATTCCAAACAATTTAGCAAACCACTTTCCTGCTGGCACACTTTAGGATATATTCTACCAAGGGATAAGACTAAAATGCTTTTAGATATTTTAGGCTATCCAAAATCACTCGTAAATTTAGGTTCTAAAGCTGACAAATGCATCGACACTTCCTCACACAGTTTTCACTGGGTGTGTATATATAAGTTCAGTGACCTAAATTAGGCAATGTAGTTTTGCATCTTTTTTCATATCACTTTCTAAAATTTCTTCTCATCATCATCTTTTTCTCTGGCGACTTCTTTTTTACCCTATACTTTCAAAAGAAAATCGAGGTTTAACTGGCATCCTCAATCAATCATCTCTTTGCCATCGTAAGTAATCATTTACTCAGCAAAAATGAAAGCATCTACTTTAAAGGAGCATCAAATCCCAGCTCCAAATAAAGTTTCAGCATCAGACAAAGTGAATGAACATTTTTGCCCTCATAATGTCATCCGTGCTCTATTCTTACTGGCATCTTGTAAGAAAAAGTGACTGTGATAGACAAGCGTAATTAATGTCTTCCTAGAAGACACTATTTCATGCCCGGGTTTTCTGACATATAGTAGAAAATGGCATCTTGCAATTCTTAGCAGATTATTTACTCTCTCTTGTTAACTCTTAAGGACAGTAACATTTTACATACCTAGGAGATGCAATTCATTTGCCGAAAATGAAATCATTCCTTTTTATATATAATAATGGAAAAGTTCTTTGCTTTTTTAACAAAATACAGTGCGATTAATTAATTCAATTCAGTACCAGCCCTACAAGCATCATTATCATGATCAGGGGGCAATCGCATATTACTATGGAAGAGAGGGCAATTTTCTGTGGATTCTGGGCTAAGTGGGGGGGGGAGAATTGCCCCCATTTCTCCTCACTTCCTGTATCCGCCCTTGATCATGATGTCATTTGCTCATATTCCACTATCAAGAAGAGACTCCCACGTCAGTTATGACTTAAACATAATTGTTAAATTATGTTAAATTATTTTCCATTGTCTTATAGAAAGTATGAAATAACCAGTTCTATAATAATAATAATATATTCTATCTGGTCATTCTAGGTGAGCATTCCAACACAAGTAAATCACGTAAAAACTACATACATTGCAATTAATAATTGCAATGTATGTAGTTTTGAAAATTGAACTTTGTTTGAAATTGATTATTGTTTTGAAAATTGAACTCTTTTCAGGGTGTCTGGCCAAATCATGTAACGAATTTCCATGAGATTTCCAGACAATTTTTCACAAATTTCCAGACCAAATGAAAGTGATTTTTAACTCATTTTTACTGACACATGCAATTTAAACTGCAATATTTGGCAACTAATTTGGGCAGCACCGACAAATTCAATATTTATTCCGACCCATAAATATTTTTCATGGCCTACAGGCGAAAATCTAAAGGCCTTTGTACATTACCGCAAAAAAAAAAAAAAAATGACAGAAAATGGCGCTACAGGCGTCTTTTTTTGCTCTTAAATACTCAAAAATGGGCTAAAAACCACCAATAAAGCCTAATTTCCCATTTTATTTAGATTTTATTTGAATTTTCCAGACACAGATTAAATTCCTTGACATTTCATGACATTTCCAGACGCTACTGATTTCCATGACATTTCCAGGTTTTCCAGACGGCCAGACACCCTGTCTTTTTCTTCAGAAGGAAAGTAAATTTTCTCAATCCTCTGAAAGAAATTCTTGATAAATCCGATACATATTATTGGTCCTTTTTCTCATAATCCACCAAAACAATACATTGTTCAAAATTATTAGCAATCAGTAGTATCTTCCTGATAGTACAATTACACTCCTACAGCTCATGGCAACAGCATCACGATATGATGATCTTTTTATAATGAATTGAAATGAATTGAATTACCAGAATACTTGGATTTGGATAAAATAGGTACAATTTTACTGATAGAATGCAGATAAAAGCACAGCCTACTAAAGATTTTTTTTTATTTTTATGCATAAATAAGGCTTGGCAAGTTGAGATTTTTGGTGTTATCGCTTGAGTTTCCAGTTTCTTCCGCAAAAACGAACAATTTGGCGCTGACTA
>JAQIXP010004039.1:0-12093 GCA_034700285.1 Proteroiulus fuscus
TGGTTAACCTGGGATTCTACGGAAATAGGCCTCTGACCATTATCTCGGCTATCCCTCGCTTCGCTCGGGAAGCCTTGCTAATGTTCCTCGGCATTATTCCCGTAGAATCCCAGGTAAACCTGTTAATGAGGGCATTAAATACTACATAATACTTTTACGGCTTCTAGCTTACAAGATGCATAAACTGAAGATGTTTACTATTATCAAATAACAAAAATCACAACAGCTTGAAAATACAAGAATAAACATTTGTGATTAAAGACCATACTATGCAGTCTATGCACTATATACTTGTCTGTAAAATTAGAAAAATACCTCAGAACGATAGCCAGTCTGGACATTTTAATTGTCATATTTTGTAATGAAGCCCTGGGGTTTTTATAATTTGAATTCAGCAAAAGTAAATCAATAAGAATCAGCTCCTTGTAGTACAGAAACTGACAACATTCAACATTTTTTGACCAGTGCATGTTATTATTAACTTTATAACGAGAACATAGTTTTAAAAGTAATTAACCACAACTTACGTGGCTGTCCTTTTTATTATGATTAGATGTTTTTAACGATAATAGAAATTTGATTTATTTATTTTAATAATCTGCTCTGAAAACAAATTCTTATAGTTGCATCACTTATAAATTCCTAAAATTGACCCTATAGCAATTTATTTGAATTAAAGGAAAATGTTTAATAAATATAATTTATAAATTTTATACGATGTTAGTGTTTACTATATATTTATTTATTTGCTTGTATTTAGAAGGAGCCAGTACAATTCTGATGAAGCCGTTGAGCAAATGTTTATTTGTTTTTGTCAGCATATGTGCATGTGTTCCTTGTCAAAATGTTATTCTGAATGGGTATTTTCAAATGGTAAACATGCTTGTTGACAATTGAATCCGATTTCTAAGTATTTATTTTACAGGAAAAGTTTAATATAAATTATAAAAATCAAACAGCTGTTTAGTTACTGGCAAGCCAATGCCTCCTTCTATTTAAACATCCATTTAGTGAAAAACAAATAGCGGGCAGTTATTATTAGCGGTATTGCAAATTTATGATTCCTGTAATAACGTATTGATATCTGTTTTAATTCGACCCAGAAATAAATAGAACAATTACTAATATACAATTGCTAATAAATGTAGCTAGGCCAAATAATTGTGAAGATGAATTTGGAAAAGTTGAAAAATACACCCTTATATATATTATGTATATATATATAATTACTCTTAAATGATGTATTTTTGTCAAGATTGCTTTAATTTCTACACAAATTATAGTAACATAATTTTTATTTAAAAATGGAAAAGTTTTGGTTTTAATCATGCTAAGTGTTCTTCATAATGGAGAATTTGGTTAACCCATAATATTACCCGGTGTTGAAAATATTTATATTGCAAAATTATTATTCATTAATTTTGGTTAAATAAAAGGCATAGACCTTGGTATACACATTTCAACAGCTATAAATTCACGTTTACACAAAAACAAGTACTTTTTTCTACGGAAAAATTATTATTTATTAATATCGTGCATTGATGATTCAAGTTGTTTTGTCAACACGTTCATGCCATGTGACAGTACCATACTAGCATCTACACTATTTAAAGCAAATTCTTGATGGACTAAAACAGTTTTTGCATGTGTTTTCCGAGCTGTCCCCTATATTATCATTGCCATGTGTAAAATGGTCATCTTTTTACTTTTTGCAGCTTGTCTAATTTTTGGTAAAGTTTGTAGCCAGAATGGTGCAATTGTTGCTATTAATCAGGGATCACTTCGTGGAACTGAGAATGTAACTACCCTTTCTGGTAGACCTTTCTATTCATTCAGAGGAATTCCATATGCCAAACCACCAATTGGTGAACTCAGATTTCAGGTACAATGTATTCATTCGTTATTCTAATTTTTTTTTTTTTGCAAATTTAATATTTTAATTTTATAAATTTAATTTTTTCAAAGCCACCCTTACCGTCAGCTGGTTGGGATGGTATCTATAATGCTACAAGAGATGCAAATCTATGTGTTCAGCCGAATTTTGGCGAGGAAGATTGCTTATATCTTAATGTTTATACACCTATGGTATTTTTATTTTTTATTTAACAAATGAAATTTTGTAAGCAAGAGCAGATTTTACATTACAATTTTTTTTTTCAGTTGCCTAGCAATACAACATCACTGATGCCCGTTATGTTGTTTATTCATGGAGGTGGATTTCTTAATGGAGGAATATGGTCTAATTTTCTTGGCCCTGACTACTTCATGGAAAAGAATGTTGTTTTCGTCTTGATGGCCTACAGATTGGGGGCATTTGGTATGTTATTCATTTTTTTCGTACACTTTTTGCCAATTTCCTTTTTAAAATTATTATTGTGGTCAGAAATGACTATATTTATTTTGTTACTTGTTCTATGTGTGGGACTAACTTAAGTATTTTTAACGCTTAGGATTTCTTAGTACTGGAGATGGTGTTGTTCCTGGTAATTTTGGTTTATTGGACCAAGCTTTGGCTTTGCAATGGGTGCATGATAACATTGCATCCTTTGGAGGTGATCCAGCCAGAGTTCTTTTGTTTGGAGGTTCTGCAGGTGGAGCATCTGTAGCCTTTCATGTTGTTGCAAATGTTCAGCCATCATCTGGTAAGAATATTAATGACTACTATTTTATTCCTGCAATTTAAATTGGCTTACGATAAAGTTTAGTATTTTGAAAAAATACTTTTAAATTGTTATAATTTACTAGTAATGTAATGACTTAATGAAGATTGTGCACATTTTCCTAGGCATATTAGTATAATTTTTTATATTTTTGTTGCTCCAGACTTCTATAGAAAGTATAACTAGATAGTAAAGACTTATTTTCCAATTCTTTATAGTATATGCAATCAATTTTTTCTTTTTACACACTTCTGACATTACATCTTGAATACAATAAATTGTAGGTCTTTTTCATGCTGCACTCACTCAAAGTGGAACTGTTTTGGATGTTTGGGCTGTTCAACCTGAGCCTCTCAAATGGGCAAAGGTATTGGGAGAACAGTTAAAATGCCCAACCAATTGCTCAAAGTTACTGATAGAATGCATCAGGGATAAGAGTGCTGAAGATATTTTAAATGCATCCATTGCAATTGGAGTAAGTCTAATACGGTTTGAATTTGAATCATGGATGAGTTGGAGTGGATAAATCTTTTGAATTCTAATGGAATCTAAAACCATTTTTCAGGCCTACGAAAATGTGATGTTTTTTCCAGTCATTGAAGATCCAAAATATGGAAATTTTATAACAACGCAACCAATTGATATACTTAAAAGTGGAAACTTTAATAAGGTGCCCATTATATCAGGAGTTAATAAAGACGATGGACTTTTATTATATCCATGTAAGTTAATATTTTTTTAATTGGACAATGTATATAACACTGCAAGCCGGATTCTGAAATTAGCAGTATCTAAAAAATAAGGCGTACATTAGAATATGAAATAACATAATTGTTTTCTTTTGTACTTTTAAGTGTAATTGTTTTAGCTTTGGTTATGGTTGCCTATGGTTAAACTGTGAATCCTTTTATTTTCCAAACAATTTTTGGCATGAAATTGTCCAATATTTGTTGTTTTGAAAATATTTATAATGAGCGTGGAATTGGAATTTAATTGGCTTTTGAATTGGCTATATCCATTTCGTAAAGACATGTTTGTTTCTAAATAGGTAATTCTCTTGTAGTAAGATTAAATTTCCTTCATCCTGCAGATAATTTAAAATCACACAAAGTAATGGGTTTAGCTGGTACATGTATTGGCTAACTTCTCCCAAAATTTGATGGTAGTTTTAATTAATGATATTCATAGAATCAAGACTTTTATTTTCTAGCTTGTTAAGTATTGTGGAATTAGTCAAGAGAATATTTCAGTTTGGAGAATTGCTTCACATGATAGGAATTGATTAAAGAAACTAAATGGAGAAAAGTCCGAAGAAATTTGGAAAATTAGTGCACACATAAAGGTTACCTGACAGAAAAGACAGTAAATTGCCTAAACTGTTTGAAAAGATTTCAAGGAAATGCCATGCACTATCTAGTGCACAATGGCTTCTGTACTAGATTGAAGCAATGTCTGGAAAAAATTTATGTCAACCCTTATTTGGATTCATTAATTAATAAGTAAATTTCGAGAGGGCACTTCTGTTTTAATATAGCCAGTTGGAATAGCATTTTTCGATGAATAGTTCGGTCAGAGGTATTAAAATGTTGCATTTTTCCTGTGCAGAAAAAAAAGTTCACAACTCATCAAATTTTGGGGGAGTTAAAAACTAAAATAAAAAACGGCCTACTCCGGTCAAATTTCAAGAGTGTTACTTAATGAGAATCAAGTTATTTTTGTTTTAGCAATCTTAATTAAAGACTCATGCGATATTTCTCTTTTCATCATGTAGGGATTCAGCAATATTTCACTGATGGTGCAATAAATAATACTTTTTTCGATGAGGGTTTGCCAAAACTGCTTAGTCTCTTTCCAAATTTTAGAACTAACTTGGTGAACGTGTCCTATGCTGTGAAGACTGAATATTTTGATAAAATTGATGTAAATAATAGGACGCAGGTTATACGAACAGCAATTGATGTTAGTATATTTATAGTACAACTTAAAAATGGAATGATTTAAATTACATTTTCTTAGGCTATATGTAAACATTGAAATTCCTTTTAAAATATGTTAGATTATTTGCAGCAAATTGGCTCGGCAAAACGTTTACCTAAGTAAATGTGCATTAATGCACACTTACAAATATTTCAAGTTTAAAAATAAATGAATATGAATCCTTCCATATTGTTGTAATACTCAATTTTGCAATGTTGAGCTTAACAATCGTGTGAACTAAATTAATCCACTTCATTTTATTTGCAGCTCTGTTCCGATGTAGCTTTTAATGCTGGAACTGATCAATTCGTTCGAGCTATGGCTGCCAATTTATTACCCGCCTACATGTACGTCTTTGAGTATGCTGGATTTATAAGTCAAAACAATTATTCCGGTGAAAGAGGTTAGTAGAAAGTATTAGAAGTAGAAATCAATCCAAGTATTTTAATATGAGGTGAATTACTAGCTCTACATTTTCAGAAGTTTCACATGGTGAGGAATCATTTTACCTTTTTTACCTTACTGGCTTACGTCTTAACAATGACGATCTTCGGATTTCCAATGCTTTAGTTGATATGTGGGTGAATTTTGCTACTAATTTGTGAGTATTTTATTTTTCTTTCATTTTAAGAACAAGCTCCATAGTTTCCGAAAATTTATTTTATTTTCCAAATCCATTTAATTGTAATTTTCTTTAATATTGTTTTAAGAGATCCTAATCCTATTAACGGTACCGCATGGATTCCCACATCAAATGATAGTATTCAGTATTTAAGAATTCAAAACGAGTTTTCGATGCAAAGTGGATATCGCACCGAACAGATGGATTTTTGGAACAATTATATTCCAACAATTATCAATAGATAAATCAATTATTTATATTGTATTGCATTTAATAACATTTCAGTAAATGCATAATTGCTTAAGATTACGGTAATTAAAGTAAATTCTGTGTCATAAAAAAAATAAAACATTAAAATATTTTCTTGACTTCCTTGAATGCTCTTTTTTAAATTAACGAAAAATTGATTACCGGTATTGATAATTTCATCAAATTACTGTTTGGCAGATGCTGAATTAAACTGTGTTCAAATGCAGAGCTAAATTTGGAGATATATGAATATTGCAAATATTTGTAACTAAACTTCTATCATACCGGTATTTATCAAATCTCGTTTTTAAATAACAGCTGATTAGTATTTTTGGGAATGATGGATTTCTTTTAATAGATTTTAGTAATTTTCTCTGAAAATGCAAGTCCGTTTAACTTCTATGATCAATGGCAGAGGTGCTGTATACTAACGAAATGAATGCTGCAGTCACAACTTCAATACAAAAAAACGTTACTAAAATAAAACTTACAACCTTAATATTCAAACTAGAGATTGACTTAGAAACCTTGACCAAAATAATACATGCAGTGGTCTTTTTTTCTGATTTAATGGATAAATCTTCCAAAGCAAAGCTCAACATATTTATGAAAATGTTACGATAGGTATATTACTTTTTTTTTAAACATGAATCTTATTTAATGTTATATAAAATTGAGTTCTAATGTACGAGTTTCTATATGAACTAGCTTGTCGTACACCATGACCATGCATTCATTTATTTGGAAAACAAGTGTATTTGACGGAAACATGTATAATTAATTCAAGTGTTAATTTAATACACCCACAAATGTGCATGCTCATGCACATGCAGATATATTTAATAAATTTTACAGGAATAGACTTTTCTTGGAAGTGCATATCAGTTAAAAAAACAGTTACAAGGTGGCTCGAACAATCCTTATCATGCTTTGTTACATTGCCAAAAGCATTTATCTAATTTTTGTCGGCCTTGAATATACTGCCAAAAGTCTTTTTGTTTCTCTTTTTAAGTGTTCAGCCGTACTGTCAATTTCTGTCTAAAAATGTTGACAACATTATTTTTAACAGCATTTGTAATTTTTGGTGGCGTTAGTTGCCAGAATGATCCAGTTGTTACTATTAATCAAGGTGCAGTCCTTGGAACTGTAGGGGCTGCCAGTTCGGGAAGACCTTTCTATTTATTTAGAGGAATTCCATATGCTGAACCACCAATTGGTCAACTTAGATTTCAGGTATCTCTCCCTTGTTATGTAAAGCACGTATGTTTCAACCGTTTTTATTTTTAATCTTTATTTAATTTGAATTAATATTTGTAAGCCCCCTGTGCCAGCTGCTGGTTGGGATGGCGTCTACAATGCAACAAGAGATGCAACCAGATGTATTCAGGAGAATGGTGGAGAAGAGGATTGTTTGTACCTTAATGTTTATACGCCTTCGGTAATTATTCTTTTTCATCATCATTGAACTTTTGCAGATTAATAATAATTATCGTTTTGTCTTTCAGTTGCCTGATGGTACCACTTCTCTCTTGCCTGTTATGGTGTTTATTCATGGAGGCGCTTTTTATGCGGGAGAACCATCTTCACATGTATACGGCCCAGAATATTTCCTAGAAAAGGATGTGGTTCTCGTATCGATGGCGTACAGATTGGGCGCATTAGGTAAGTTATTCACTTCTCTTGTGGAATTTATTATACAGGCAAGTGACTTCTTTGTTATTACTAAAACATCCAGGATTTCTTAGTACCGGAGATGCTGCTGCCCCTGGTAATTTTGGCCTGTTGGACCAAGCTTTGGCCTTGCATTGGGTTCAAGATAACATTGCCGCTTTTGGGGGTGATGCGACTCAAGTGCTTTTATTTGGAGAATCGGCAGGCGCTGCTTCTGTATCTTATCATATCGTATCAAATGTTCAGCCCTCCACAGGTAAGAGTGAAATTGTTGATTTGTTATCTTTTTTAATAAATTCTCTTCGTTTTTTAAATGGAATTTTTTGAATGGCCTTTTTGTTGTTTAAATTTAAAATTTTATTTCGTGTTTGATACTTTAATAAGTTTATGAAGCTTAGCTATAAAATATGTGAATTTTTTTTAAAAGTTAAGAAGGGCACACACACAGGTGCATGCATTTAGGTGTATAACGATTCTTGTGAAGTATGCTATTTTAAAAATTACGTTTCTTCAAAAAATAAACTTCAGTTCTTCTTCTTAACAAAATAATGAAAAATTATTTTTGGTATTTAGTGGCTCTGATAACATTTCATGATATTTTTATAAAGAAAACATATGTTTTCAAAAATAAAAAGAAAATTTCTTTAAATTACTGTTTTGTTATGATTTTCTGAACTTAGAAGTAAAATGTAATTCATTTATAAAACTCTTCTGCATTTAATTAAAGGCCTATGTAGAAATAGATTGATAAACTTTGTGAGAGTATAATAGCATAAGATTAAATCAGTTTATAATAAATAAGTTTGCAAATGTACCTTCTCCTTAGTTAAAAGTACTTCCTCAATATTGTCCGGTTATAATCAATTATCAATGAGTATAATTAACACACATTGTTAAATGTATATAGGTCTGTTTCGTGCTGCAATCACTGAAAGTGGATCTACTTTAAATTTCTTTTCTGTTCAAATTGATCCTTTGCCATGGGCAGTTGCATTAGCCACTCGGTTACAATGTCCAACAGATGATACAACTGCACTCGTAAATTGCTTGCGAGATGAGACTGCCGAAGCAATCATTCTTGCCGTTGCGTCAATTGGTGTAAGTTAATAAATTGCATATACATGTAATATGTGTAATATGCCAAGTGCATACTGGCCTTTACATAATTAAATGTTACGTTTATAAATCTTGCTCTTGTTTTAGGGTTACAATATCATGCTTAAGCCATTTTCTCCAGTCATTGAGGACCCCGAATATGGAAATTTTATAACGGCGCAGCCAGTTGATTTACTAAAGAGCGGAAACTATAATCAGGTGCCCATGATATCTGGAGTCAATAAGGATGAAGGCGATTTACCATATGGCGGTAGGTTAATGCATCATTAATTTATTCACCGTGGGCTTGGGACGTGATTATATCATCGGTTTCAGTATAGCACAATACACTGCTGATTAACTGCGCCCATGGAGAACCATTGCAATACATTCAAGAAGGCATAAATAATAAAAATCAATCTGTGTCCTGCTAGTTTTAAAGGTGCATTTGTTCTGATGAACAATTTGCATCACTTTAGAAAAAAATTTCAGCATATGACAATGCACTTTTAAGTAATAAGTAATAATGAAAACTGCTTAATACTGTCCACAATAACTCAACCTTTTCGTTTTCTTTTTTTTAATTAATTTATATGAAATGAGCATATGGACTCAATATTCTAGCTACAGATAATATAAGTGAATAAGAATAAGAGTGAAAGCCAGTGAATTTAAAATTGGCATTTACATTAATTTTGTTGAATGAATTTTAGCGTGGTGTCACGTACCTGTAGATAATTTTTGCTGGCATCATAACGTTGGCTGTAGCTATGCCACTGTTTTGACGTGTTTATAATTGACAATTCAGGAGTTGTAACAATCTGGAAATATTGTCAATGACAAAAATAGAAATGGTCAGGAAAAATATTAAATTTGACGCACTTATTCTTTATTTATTTATCAATTAGCGACCCAGCAATACTACACTACAATTGATGATACATTCTTTGACGAAACATTGCCAGATCTACTTTATGTAATGACATATTATAGATCCAACTTGCTGAACGTGTCTTATGCTGTGAAGGCTGAATATTTTGATAAAATTGACGTGAATAATGAGACGCAGGTTATTCGAACAGCAATTGATGTTAGTACATGCATATCTAAACTACTGATATTGATAATTATAATTAAGAATAAAAATAGTTCATGATGAAAATTTTAGCTGTATTTATAAACACCATCTAGCTTGGTAATAGCATAAAATATATTTGAATTAGTTTTTTTTAACTCTGTTAATTGAAGAGCAGGTAATATGAATGTGATATGAATTCCTTCCATGTAGATCTGTAATCTAGGCTGAACCAAATTGAGGCAATATGTTTTATTTACAGTTCAATTCCGATTGTGCTTTTAAAGCTGCAAATGACGAATTTGTTCGAATAAATGCTGCCAATTTACTACCCATCTACATGTATACCTTTGAATATGCGGGATTTTTTAGCCGTCATAATTATTCCGGAGAAACTGGTAAATTATATATATTCCTTTTACGAGCACACCTTTATTTTTTTGTGAAATAATTTTTCATTTTCAGAAATTACACATGGGGATGAGCTATATTATCTATTTTATGTTGGCATACCTCTTAATGATGACGATCTTAAGATTTCCAATGCAATGGTTGACATGTGGACAAATTTTGCAATTAATTTGTAAATATTTTTATTTGTTTTTCAAAGTTCTGATTTTGTATCTAAATTTCTATTTAATTAATATGATTAACATTCAAATTATTTAAAGAAATCCCAATCCAGTTGAAGGTGTGACGTGGATCCCCACATCTACTGATAGTATTCAGTATTTGAGAATTCAAAGTGAGTTGTCAGTGCAAGATGGATATCGTACGGAGCAAATGGCTTTTTGGAACAATGATGTACCAGCCATTGTTTACGGATAAATGCAGTTTTAATTTTTGTTGCATTTACACTTAATAATATTTTGTTGTGACTGTATAATTTTAATTATTTTGAGTCATTTGTAGCCCAAATAAATTTAAAAATTCATTTTTATCTGGAAAGTACCTATACGTACAGCGGTTAATTTGGGCTGGGCAAATATGAGTCAGTCAGGCAAAGCTCCTATGCAGTTTGCTCAATTTTGCAATTTTATATCCGGATTTTCTGACTTGCAAATATTTTTCCTGCTTAACATAATCTAAAGTTACTTATAGAGCAGTTATATATTGCAAAAACAAAATGGTCTCAGAAACCTCGATCGATGTACCAAAAAAATATTTTTAAAATGAAGTCCACATTCAGTTAACCCATTTTAAGTAAAGTACTTATTAAAAAATTATTATCTATAAACTATTCATCAGTTTGAATTATTTATGCTTCATAAACAGTTGATATAATACATCCACAAATGTGCATGCTCATGTACGGTACATGCATATATATTTAATAAATTTTACGGGAATAGACTTTGTCTTGGAAGTGCATATCAGTTTAAAACAGTTACAAGGTGGCTTGAACAATCCTTATCATGCTTTGTTACATTGCCAAAAATTATTTATCTAATTTGTGTCAACCTTGAATATACTGCAAAAAGTTTTTGTTTCTCTTTTTAATTATTCAGCCATACTGTTAATTTCTGTCTAGAAATGTTGACCACATTATTTTTAACAGCGTTTGTAATCTTTGGTGGAGTTAGTTGCCAGAATGATCCAGTTGTTACTATTAATCAAGGTGTAGTCCGTGGAACGGAAGGAGCTACCAGTTCGGGAAGACCTTTCTATTTATTTAGAGGAATTCCATATGCTGAACCACCAATTGGTCAACTTAGATTTCAGGTATCTGCTCCTAATATGTAATGCACTTATATTTGAACCATTTTTATTTTTTTTATTCTTTATTTAATTTGAATTAATATTTGTAAGCCCCCTGTGCCAGCTGCTGGTTGGGATGGCGTCTACAATGCTACAAGAGATGCAACCAGATGTATTCAGTTGAATGGTGGAGCAGAGAATTGCTTATTCCTAAATGTTTATACGCCTGTGGTGATTATTCTTTTTCATCAACATTTAAATGGAAATAGGTTTTTTTTTGCAGATTAATAATAATCATTTTGTCTTTCAGTTGCCTGATGGTACCACTTCTCTCTTGCCTGTTATGGTGTTTATTCATGGAGGCGCTTTTTTTGAAGGAGAACCATCTTCACATGTATACGGCCCAGAATATTTCCTGGAAAAGGATGTGGTTCTCGTATTGATGGCGTATAGGTTGGGTGCATTAGGTAAGTTAATCACTTCTCTTGTGGAATTTATTATACAGGCAAATGACTTCTTTGTTATTTCTTAAACGTTCAGGATTTCTTAGTACCGGAGATGCTGCTGCCCCTGGTAATTTTGGCCTATTGGACCAAGCTTTGGCCTTGCAATGGGTTCAAGATAACATTGCGGCTTTTGGGGGTGATGCGACTCAAGTGCTTTTATTTGGAGAATCTGCAGGCGCTGCTTCTGTATCTTACCATATCGTATCAAATGTTCAGCCCTTCACAGGTAAGAGTGAATCCGTTAAATTGTTAGCTACTTTTGTTATGAGTTATTTTCTCTTATCATTTTTTAAAAAGATTTATGTAGTATAACGTTAATGGCCTTTTTGTTGTTTAAATTAAGAAAATATTTTTTGTTTGATAGTTTAATAAGCTAATTATTAAGCTTAGCTATAAAATATGTATTTTGTTTAAGTTAAGCAGCACACTCACGGCAATTAATTGCTCAAACCTAATTGCTACCAGAGTCATTCCATGTCAAATCAACACAAAAAACAAGTTTTTTGACCTTACCTTTTTTGATTTTGATGAAATTTGGCA